>VDFB02088339.1:0-108755 GCA_007258455.2 Sequoia sempervirens
AAGAACTTCAAAATTAGTGTTTTTACAATTTATGAGAAGAGTTCAAACAAGGAGCAGCTCGTCCCCTTTTGAATATTTGCAACTGTCACCACCAAGAAGACAAGCTAGAGCAACAAAAAGGCTAGGGACAACATTCATATATTCTAGAAGAGCTAAGTCTACTTCTCCACCTGAAAGATCTCGTATTGTTGATCCCTTTGTTTTTCTACCTATGGCACAAGTGAATTTACCTCTTGCTATAAAGATTGCAAGAAGTCAACCATTTGTTTCTTTTAATGGAGGTAGTCCTTTAAACTTGGCCCAACATAATGATATACCAATGGCTACCTTAAATAATTTATTAATTTTCACTAGGGAGGATCAGACTACCCCTATTGAGCACATAAGGGATGTAGCCTCGTTATGTGGAGTGCATCACATAACTCATGAAGATGTAGCTATAAGACTACTTATTGCATCCCTTAGGGGCAAGGCTTTACAATGGTATCTGGGTTTACCAGTGAACACTATTGCAACATGGGATGATTGTGGTGACAAACTGCACAAGCAGTTTCAAGATAAATCTGATCGCTTGTCGAGCTGGTGGAGTAGTTGACAACTATAAAGAGAGCTCCTCAAGAGAAAATGATAGATTTTAATTTTCGATTTCAAAGAACCTAGGATAGGATCCCTGCAACGGTGAGGCCTTCACCTGAGTATTCCTTCATGTATTATCTTAGAGCTATAAATAGCGATATTTTAGTTATGATACAATCAATGGGGGGTGTGTCTCTACCAGATGCATTTGAAGTGGCAATCAAGGTAGAAAACTATTTGATTCAGGCAAGAAAAATTGTCCCTAGGCCACCAATGCCTATTTTTCTAGATATACAGTCTAATACACCTTTGCAGGTACCTCCTTTCACACCTCTACCAGCTGTACCAATGTTGTCAGTTGCTATTCCAATTGTTGATAAACAAAAGAGTGTTGTTTCAGGCTCATCACAGGAGTTACAAGAGATCCAAAGTCTTTTACAGACTTTTGGTAACAAGTTGGTGAACTTAGAAAAACAACAGTCCTATACTAGGCCTTATCAATAGCAAAATCAGGCCTCAAGTCAGCCTTTTCAAGGTCAACAACAACAATTCCAAGGGAATAGACAGTAGTATCAAGGTAATTACCAAGGCCCAAGAAAAAATATTGCTACAAGACCTTTTTAGGCCTATAATCAAGCTCCAATTAGTGTTGTCAAAGAGCTTGTTCCTATTCAAAACAATTTGGCTATGGATTATGAATGGTGTTATCTGTGTAATCAGCCACAAAATGAAGCTACATGCTCTAATGGCATGATCAACCAAGCTCTTATGGTGCAAAATGTTGTAGGTGTGCAAGATTTTCCTAAGGAGGGGTATTCACAACAATAGGATCAACCTGTAGGTGATTCAACTCTCCTAAATTTGTAGAGAGAGGAATTTTGTGGAGTGAACCAGGATGACACATCTATTGCTGCTAATACTAGATCCAAGAAGAGGGCTTTTGGGATAGAACAAGTGCAACAAATAAAGATAAGGGAGTTTTTGGTCCATCAAATCAGCAAGTACCACACATTTTGGAGTAGGGTCATAACACTAGTAAGGAGCAGCCTTTACATGCTTCATCCGTAGGTCAAGTGCAACTTGAACATGCTGTTGTAAGGACACAGCCAAAGGTAAACATATCTACACCTTTCAACATTGTTGAAAGTATGAAAAAAATGAATGTTTCAATTTCAATGTGGGATTCTTTAGCAATCCCTGGTCAAATGAATTTATTACAGCTAGCCTTATGAAATCTAGTTAGTTTGAATTTTCCAAATGAAGTCTCTATAGGCCAAACAAAGTTAGTTTTAACCAATGTGCTTTTGGATAGCACCACACAACAAAGTAATGGTGTCAAGCCCCCTCCTTTCTATGTTTCCTTAATAGTGGGGAATAAATTGGTGCATAATTACATTGTTGATAGCAGGGCTAGCAGTTCGGTAATGCCAAAAAAGATTGCAAACTAGCTAGGTTTACATTACCAGCCATTATAAAAGGGAGTACTTCAATTGGATGGGACAACAGTAAACACTATAGGTGTTATTAAAAATTTGAATCTTATGCTACATTCCTATCCTAATTTTTCAATTCCGTAAGATGTGTTTGTCATAGATTTGCCTCCATTTTTTGCTTTATGCTTGTCTAGAGACTTCATAGCTAAAATTGGAGGGTATTTATCTTCAGATTGGTCCCATATGCTTTTTAAGACCAGGTATGTTACTAAGGTAACTATAACTTATGAGCCCCTTGCGAAGGATCACATTGAGCCTTATGTGTCATCTGCTATAAATGTTAATTATGTTGTTTTAGAGCATACTAAACTCACTTCAACACAAGAGTTACAAGTTGTGAGTGTACCTAACGTACTCCTGAATGAATGGGCAGCTGAAAACGTGATTGATAATCCAAATGAGCTTATTCAGGATGTTGGTCTGGGCAATTATGTATTGCATGAAGCTGGGATAGAAATGCCAAATCTTGAAAGGAGGCCAGAAAGTCAGTTTGAGTAGCAAAATGAATTATGGGAGATGCATTTTGATGGTTCTAGAAGCAAAAATGGAGCTAGAGGAGGTGCAATGCTTGTATCTCCGCAGGGTGATAAGTATTATTCTACATTTTGTTTTGCTTTTGCGTGCTCTAATAACACAACTGAGTATGAGGGCCTTGTTCAAGATCTTGAGTGGGCAAGGAAGATAGGAATAACTCACTTGAAAGTTTATGGGGACAGTGAGTTAATTGTCAATCAAATAAGAGGCTTGAATGTTGCTATAAAATGACACACTAAAGTCTTATAGAAATAGAGTGTGGAATATGACAGAGGAACTTGATGCCTTTAACTTAGTATCTATTCTAAGGAAACAGAACAAGCATGATGATAGGCTTGTAGCCATTGGAGCATAGTTTGATATTCCAAGCGACATTAGAAAAGAGAAAGTACAACAGTATGTGAAAGTTGTAGTCAAGCCATCAATTCCTGATAACAACATTCACTGGCAGGTTTTTGATAGTGATGAATAGATTCTTTCTTTTTTGCTCGAAGAAGATCAGTTCTCCATGGTGAATCAAGCAAAACTTAAGCAACAGTATGATGATCAAGTCATACAGCTGAGGACAAATAAGTTACCCAAAGGTCTTGTTACCTTAGAGTCAATTTTCAGTACTGACGATCAACTTAAAAAGGGTAAAGCTGACTTGCAAATCAAAGAAGAAAATTATGAAGAACTAGAGATTTTCAAAGGTAAACTTCTTAAGATAGGAAAAATTTGTTCACATGAAGATAAACAATCTTTTGTTGCCTTATGCCAAGAATTTTATGATGTGTTTGCTTGGGAATACTCATATTTGAAAGGGTTTGATCCCCATATTGCTCAACACACAAATGAGTTAGAACCTATTTTGCTAAGCTAGTAAGGTAGAAACAAAGGCCCTTGAATCCTATGCTTGAGCCCTTAATGATTAAAGAGCTGACCAAAGTAGTTGAGGGGGTATCATCTTTCCTATTAAACACACTTCATGGGTTTCTAACCTTGTGCTGGTTAGGAAGAAAAATGGTGAAATAAGACTTTCTGTAGACTTTAGGGATCTTAACCGAGCATATTTGAAAGATCACTACTCGCTGCCCTCCATGGAACAAATCTTACAAGTAGTTGCTGGTTCTGAAAGATTTTCCTTATTAGATAGTTTTTCGGGTTATAATCAGGTGCTGGTTAAAGAGGAGGATTAGTTCAAAACTGCTTTTACAACTAAGTGGGGTACCATGGCATACAAAAGGATGCCTTTTGGTTTATCTAACATTGGTGCCACGTTTCAAAGGGCCATGGATATGGTGTTTCAAAGTTTGATTAATAAGATTGTGCTGATTTATTTAGATGACATTACAATTTATTCTAAGAACGCTAATGAACATTTGTTACACCTTAAACAAGTTTTTGAAAAATGCAAGGTGTTTGGTATTTCTCTCAATCCAAAGAAGATTATCTTTGTTGTTCATGAAGGTAAATTATTAGGACATATAGTGTCAAAGCAAGGAATTACTATTGACCCTGAAAGAGTCAAATCCATACTTGAACTGCCATTACCCAATCACAAGAAAGGATTGCAGAGCTTTTTAGGGAGAATTAACTTTCTGTGAAGGTTTATTCTTGATGTTGCAAATTTACTATAGCCCTTGATGGCCATGCTTAAAAAGAATGTAGTTTTCAGTTGGACTAGAGAAGCAAAATGCAGTTTTGAAGAAATCAAGGAAGCTTTAGCATCAGCTCCAACACTAGTAAATCCTGATTTCTCCAAGGACTTCTTCTTGTATGCTTTTGGTAGCACTTGTTCAATCTCTCCTATGCTGGTACAAAAAAATAATGATAAATTAGAGCAGCCAATAGCATTCTTTAGTCGGGGACTTGTTGATTATGAAGAGAAGTATACATTTGTTGAGAAACATGTTCTTGTTGTGATCAAGAGCCTAAAAAAGTTTAAGCCTCTGGTTTTAAATAACAAAATTCATGTTTTGATTGCACACCCAAGTGTGAAAGAATTTCTGTTGAACAAAGATCTGAATGATAAAAGAGTAGGGTGGGTCACTAAGGTTATGGAATATGATGTGGATATCAAGATCACCAAGTTGGTTAGAGGTAAGGGTCTTTGTGATCAGCTTGCTTCAGGGTCAAGTAGTGAAAATGACTTAGAACAGAATATTGTTTTTGCTAATGCAAATGTACCCCAGAATGCTCGGGATGATATGCCTCTGATAACAACAAATTGGGTTCAAGACATGACACATTTTTTACGAACTGGTGAGTGCCCATCAGGTATAAACAAAGCTAAACAAAGATAATTTAGGCTACAGTCTATACCACATGTGCTGATAGGCAACATTCTTTTCAGGAAATATCTAAATGGTGTTTTGTTAAGATGTATTAATACTGATCAAACAGAAAGAGTACTGCATGAATTTCACAACGGAGTTTCAGGGGGTCACTTTGCTCCAAGGACAACTGCTTGGAAAATCATGAGAGCTGGTTACTACTGGCCCAGCTTGTTTAAAGATGCTTATGCATGGTCAAGAAAGTGTGTCAAATGTGCTTTATTTTTAGGAAAAGAAAAGTTGCCTGCTATGCCTCTACATCCAATTCAGGTAGAGTAGCCCTTCATGAGATGGGGCATTGATTTCATTGGGTCAGTAAATCCACCATCTAGTACTGGCCATAAGTGGGTGCTTACTACTACGAACTATTTCACACAGTGGACAGAGGCGATAGCTTTGAAAGAAGCAAAAGAGCCTTCAGTTTTGAGTTTTTATGAGGATATAGTCACCAGATTTGGAGTTCCAAACTCTATCATATCTGATAATGCTGTGGAATTTGTAGGTTTAAGAGTAGTTGATTGGGTTGTTAAACATGCCATCCATTTGAATACATCCTCAAATTATTACCCTCAGGGTAATGGTTTAGCTGAAAGCATGAACAAAAATATCATCAGGATTATTAAAAGAACTATGGAGGATAATCAAAGGACCTGGCACATTAATTTAAAGTATGCACTTTGGGTAGACAGAGTGACTCCTAAGATGTCCATTGGTAATTCACCCTACATGTTAGTTTATGGAAAAGCGGCAAGATTGCCTTTGTCTATGGAGCTTCCAACTCTAGACATTGTTCACCAGTTGAAGATGTTTGAGTAATAGGACCCAATGTCCATGAGATATGTAGAGCTCATGGAGCTTGAAGAATCAAGAGACAAAGCAATGAAATCTTTGGAGTATCATCAGTGCCAAACAAAGAGAACATTTGACAAGAAAGCTACAGCCAAAATCTTTGAAGAGGGTGGTATTGTTCTCAAATGGGATGTTCTAAAAAGCAGGCTGGGCTATCACACAAAGTTTGACAACATGTGGATGGGTCCATTTATCATCAAAGACTTCAAAGAAGACAATGCTTGTCAACTGGCCACAACCAAAGGTGAAGTGCTTCCTATCCCAGTCAATGGGATACACCTTAAACCCTGTTTTCAAGTCTGACGGGTTCCTCTATTGTACATATTTAGTTAGGTTTTATGCTTTCAATAAGTGCTGCATTTTTTTTTTAGGTGTTTTCCCATTTCCTTGGTGCTATTTCAACACAGTAAATATTTTCTTTTCAGTTTCTCCTATTTCTTGAGTTTTGGACAACCTGTTATGATCTATAAGTTGCAGACACGTTTGAGCTATGTGCAAAGTTGATGTTAATACTTTTTTTTGAACTTCCTAATGACTCCATGCCTGATGGAAAAGTTTTGGCTACTGGTTTCCATGTTCAGCAGGCAAACATTCAGCAATGGTCGCTAGAAATGTTGCTCAATTTTCACCTACGGGCTCAATCGGGCAGGATTAATTATGTTTCAGATGTTCATAAGGGCCAATTGATAACATTTGTATCGAGGGTTAGGCCATGCATCTGATGAAATTTCATAAGGAGCTCATTCAAAGAGTCTGCCTCAATCATTTTGGCACAAAAATACCAGAGAAGGAAGTCAACAAGACCTTCTTGGTGTCTTTCCGACTAGCAGTGCGTCCTATGTGGTTGAATGAACCAGTCGACAGGACTTTCAGGTCACCAAGAGTCTTCATGTATCTCTCCGCTTGAAAAGGGTCATGCCGATAGTTGTTCATCGGGGAGCTCTTGGCCTAAGGTTATGTCTTCTCCAAAGGGTCTGGCCGACTATCGAAGGGTCTCGCCGAAGCGGAATGCTTTCGCCATGAGGTCTTTCCACTCACTGTGAAGTCTTCCCGACCACTGGGAGTCACGCTGAAGGTAGCTCACAAGGTTGGCATCAGCGAGAGTGGTTTGTGTTCAGCTTGAAGTCTTCCTGAAAAGAGGGTGCCTCTAGTATAAAATTTGAGCTCGGGGAGATGTCTCGGTGATGGAGTGAGGTCTCACCAAAACAAAAGGGGCTTGATGCAATTTTTTGGTGCTCGGTGTAATGCTTTACCAACAAGAAATGGTCTCACTGATGGTTGTAAGCCTTTGGTGTGATTAATGGAGCCCACCATAAGGTCCTGCCGATGAAAGAAAGTCTCCCCTGATAGTTATTCATCAAACCGTCATCGAGGAGAAGGTTGCACATTCACCATGAAGTTTTCCTGACTATTGTAAGTCTCAACAAAAGAGGGAGTCTTAGTTGTGTCTTGTCCTTGCCAGGAGGTCTCACCGACACATGGGTGTCTCACCGATGGAGGAGCATAGCGTTAGAACGATGGGATTTCAGTAAGAGGTCTTCCCGACTTTCCAGTGTCTCACTGAAAGAAATGTTGCACTCGGGAAAAGTGGTTTGTGTTCGCTGTGAAGTCTAGCCAATACAAAATGGTTTCCCCAACATGAAAGTGAGCCTGAGGGGAGGAAAGAAACTCGCTTTGACCTCCTGTCGATTGATCATGGTCTTACCGAAGGCTTATTCCTTTGGTGTGATGTCAATAAACTCTTGCCAATATGGTTCACGAGGGTGAGCTCGAGGAGACTCTGAGAAGAGGTTTTATGCTCGGGGAGATGTCCTGAGAAGAGTATGGTTCCTTTCTGACAATGAGAGGGTGGTATCGGCGTGAGATCTCACCGAACAAGTAATGTCCCCTTGACTGAAGAGAAGGTAAACTCATCACCAAAAGAATAAGGAGCTCGGCAAGAGGTCTGGCTAACAGGACAAGGTCTCGGCGATGGTATGGGGGCTTCATTGTGAGGTCTCACCATCAGGGTGAGGTCTCGCCAAAATGAAACGCTGTCAGCAAAAAAAAGGAATTCGCCATGATGTCTCCCCAACCAGTTGAGGTCTCCTCAATAGCAGAGGTCTCACCAAGAGGAATTGATATCGGTGTAATGTCTCGCTGACGGCTTAGTGTCTCCCCGAAAGATAAAGGAGGCCGGGGAGAATGGGGCTTCTCACCCTGAGTTCTGGCCAAGTGAAGGTCTTACCGATGGAGGGGGCCTTCAGTATAATATTTTGAGTTTTGGGAGAGCTCTCCCTGGCCCGTTTGTCTCACCTACCATTGTGCACAGGAAGGTAGGCTCCCGCCAAAACAAGATGACTTCGGCAAGAGGTCTTCCCGACTTGTCAGTGTCTTGTGGAAGGAAGGATGCTTTAGCTCAGGGATAGTGATTTGTGTTCACTATGATGTGTTCATGATAGCAATGGTCTCGGTGACATCTTGTGCAGCGGTATAACTCATGAAGACCGGTATAACCTTCTGCTGACTAAGGGAACTCTTACCGAATGCAGATGACTAGGCAATGAGATGGCGACATCGGTATGGCTCCTTGGGGGCTCTCCATGTGTTCTAGCCAAAAGTGATTATCTTGTCGATGCTATTTTGTGATATTGATATGATTTTTGTAAATTTCTATGTGGTTTTTCCAATCATCATGAGCTATGCTGATAACCGCTGAAGAGTCTAATCGCATCGGAGAGACACTTCAAGTGTCTCACCGACTTGCGATTCTGATGAGGTGACCTTTGACCACCCGAGAATCTTACATGGAGTATACTCAACTAATCTGAAGGAGCCAAGGATGAACCATTGACAACTTGACTATTTGACTCCCCCCTGTGAAGAAGGTTAATAGAGTGAAAACAATGTGGATCTGTTTTGAGATCAGGAGCATTCAAAGCAGCTCGATAGGGAGTTTCGAAGATGGACATGAGGAATAGAAGTGAATGCGGTAGCTTCAAAAGATCTGAAGGCTTCTCCTAGGAATGAATCTTCACCGACATGGACAACAGGGATGCACTTCAATGCAGCATTAATTTCATGCAAAAAATCTAAGGGAGATTTTTCTGAGGATGGATATTTTGTAAGCCCTAAAGGGGCGACATCTTTTTGTATATAGGGGATTATTTTTGCCTCTTCAGGTTAGTTCAGATGATGCATTCTCAAGAGACAGTGATTTTTTTAAAATCCTTTCTCAACTAATGTATGCTCTATAACTCAACTGGTATTTGGAAGATAACATACAGAGATTACCTTGGAAACTAGTGTTGGTGTTTCATACTATTTTCATTTCTTTTCAGTTTATGTAAGTTTGAACTGTGTTTTCTAAGTTTGCATTTTGAACTTTAAGTTGTGAAATTCATCTTTCCTTCTTAAAATAGATACGTAGATTAAACCTTTTCAATAATGATGCATAAATTCACAAAGATATGTTGAGTAAATGAAATATCTCTCTTTAGTTTATCAGTGTGTTTTCATTCCACAATTTTTGTCATTCAGGTGTATCACCATAGTATTTAGTTTTATTTTATGTATTCCTTCTCCCTTTACCTCACAAAGATTAGTAGTTTAGGTGATTTCAAATGAAGTCATCCTTCTCCGGAGGTTCATTTCAGCTTTAGATGACCACAGCCTTGAAATGATCCCATGGTTCTCCAGAAAGCTTAGTTTTTCATAACTTTGCTTAGGGTGCATTTCTGGGAGATAATAGTAATCCTGCCAAGCAATTTTTTTCCTGTGTTATCAAATCCTCAAATGGAAAAAATATTCAAGTTCAATCTCACTCTTATCAATTCCAATCTTATCTAATACTTTCACACTACACACATTCATGGTTGGGCAATTGTCAACAAGGGTTCTCTTTATTCCTTTTTTATTGATAATGGCTAAGATCATGAAAGCTTCATATTATTTTTGAAATTCCAAGGAGGGCAACTTGCTTTGGTGAAAGACAATGTATGGATTAACTACATTCATTCCTTAAACTAGGTTTGCTATATCATTCAAATTTGCACTAGGGGAAACCACAGCTTGTTGCAATGTATTTTGAAGTGTACTATGATAACTAGATGAGGCTTGAATAAGATCCCATAAGGATATCTTAGCAGGAGTTTTTTTAAGTTGTTCAATAATGTCATACCCCTTTCCACTATGTGAAAGCAAACGAGGAGCACTAGGCAAGGTAGGTTGAGGAAATGGTAATGAAGTGTGAGTGGTTTGTGATTTCCTATTGTTCCTTGTATTATATGTGTGAGAAATGGTATTATAACTCAGTTGTTACGAAACATTCTTACTATCAATTTTCCTTTTAGGTGGTTCTAAGATAAGCATAGGTTTATTTTAAACTTGAAGTTGATGTGAGAGTGGGTAGATGGTAAGAAGTGGCTCAGGAGATCACTTAAAAGGATATCTAATGTGCATAACCTCAAAATACTTATCCTTATTTTCATGATCTCTTAGTGAAGGGTAGTCTAATGTCAATTCATCATCTTCATCTAAGGGAGCCACATTAATATTGTTTGAAAAACATGCATCAATTCTATCATTCTTGCACCATGATATCTTCCCTAGTACGAGAGCTTTTAGGAGAGGAGAAAAAAAAATGTTGATCACATTCCATGGTATGATTTTGTAAAATAGCTTAATCACAAGTAAGGGAAGCATCAAGAGAAGAATAACTATTATTTTCTTGCTTACCAATGATTGGATCCTTTCGTTCAAATAGATATTTCCAAACAGTAGGAGAATTAGGAAAGGGAGAAACAAGATTATCATGACTCTCAATGATTGTATCTTCTAACACCAAACTATCTTCTTTACAAATAGGAGAGATATTGGGAGAAGAAAAAAATTGATTGCCATGATTGTTCAAGATTGTATTCTCTTTACTAATACATTCTCATAAATGGTAGAGATGAACTTTTTCTTGGCATGCCTATAAAGGTTACAAAATACTAACATTGTGTGCTCGAAAAGAAAAGTAATTTTATGGACAACTTATGCAATGTTTTAGGAATATAAATAATGTGTATCCAAAAATTAAAAGTACTTTTATCTAACTTATACAAAGCTTCAAGAATATAAATAATGTATATCCAAAAATGAAAAGTACTTTTATCAAACTTAAGAAAAGCTTCAAGAATGTATACATTGTGTATCCAAAAGTGAAAAGTACTCTTATTCATATTATGCAAAGCTTCAATACTATAAACATTTTCATATCTGATGATTTTTGCTCCTCTAATGAAATTGGAATGATTCCAAAAAAGACTACACTAAATGGATGTTTAGGCCTAGATGCATAAAATAGAAATTCTTGAAACTTTCTAGACTGATACTATAGGTTACTAGCAGGCCAAGTAAGTGTATATACCTACAAAAAAGCTCAAAAAAGATGGTTTGTAGAGGCCTCAAAGGACTCATTCGCCCATGGGGATGAATGGGTCCCTATATAGGGTTTTCTTTAAATGATGAATGCAATTTCTGAGTGATTATATGTGTTCTTTGTTCTAGGTCTCATACTGTAACTTCAGTGAAAGAATTTTCTAGAATTTAATGAACTAATGTAAGTAAAATTAATAACAAATGATCTGAACTATATGAAAAATTTTGAAATGTTATTTTGACTTAATTTTTAAATGTGAATGATTGAATATACACTAATACACAAGTACTATGGAAAATTATTCCAATATTATGCAATTTTTGTTGAATTTTAAGATTTAAAATGAATGTAAAATGCAAGTTTATAGCTAAAATATAATACAACTTTATGCCAAATTTAGAAACCCTATATGCAATGAAATGATTCAAATCCTATATCTAGGGCTTGAATGTACTCCAAATCATAAATTAGAATGGTCAAAACTTAGGCTTGCCAAAATGAAACATAGAAAATGGGTTAGAGTACAAACACATAGGGTTTTATACTAAATTTGGAATATTTCACCAATCTTACTATAAAAAAAAAAGAAAAATGGTGTGAATGAACCTACCTATTCTTCTATTTCATTTAGGAAATGAGATCCATCAATTCAAAATCCACTTTCAACCCTTAAGTATGTGAATTCTTTGAGGAATCTTGCAATTTTCCTTTTTGTGTTAGAACGAGGGTCTAGGTCAAACAACACTTTGGAGAGAAAGATTAAAAATAGAAAATCAACTCCAAAATGCAACCTATCACTTAGCTTTAGTAGATTAAACATAAAACTAAAGGAAACTACAAAGCTTCTAGTAGATCTAAAAGGGATAAATGTTGTGTACCTCTCACAAAATGGTGTTTTCACAAGTTGACTAAAGACTCATTTTCCCTATGGTGAATGGGTCTGAGGTAGGGATTTTAAAATTTTGTTTCTAGGTCCTCTGCTCCTATCTCTGAACTTCCAGATTCCCAATTTTCATAGTTGGATAGTAGGAAATAAATCCAAGATTTTATTTTTTGTGAGATGACAACAAAGGTAACAAAAAATGCAACTTTATAAGTGGAACATTAGAAGTGGCAATCTAGCTAGATTCTGGGAGGACAGATGGATTTTTAAGAATCCCCTAATCAAAATTGAAAGATTCAATAGATGAGTTTTTCAAAGCAACTTTTGGAGTGTATGTTAAAGATTATTGGAGTAAAGGATATTGGATGGATTTGTGTGTGGTTAGTCAAGAGTTGGCTCAGCTTCAATCTTCCTTAAGGGCTATCGGATTGGGTCATAATCAGCTGGATGATCATCTTTCCTAGATGGACAACCCTTTGGGCAACTACTCTATTTCTTTGACTATTTTTTTGTTGTCCCTTTCTCAGGCCCCCCCTCCTTTCTGGTCTAAAGCATGGATAAAACACTTGAATTATCTTAAAGTCAACATTTTCTTTTGGATTCTACTTCAAAATAAGGTGCTAACAGTGGATAATCTTTGCAAACAGGGATTACAAATCCCTAATAGATGTTACCTTTGCAAGAGTGAGGTGGAGTCAGCAAACCATTTGTTTCTCCACTATCCATTTGTTGCTACAATCTGGGGAAATTTTTTATCCCTTTGGAATATTTCTTGGGTGTTCCCCCTGTCCATTGAAGATTTATTTTCACAATGGAAAGACCCATCTCAAAATCCTTTCATTCAAAGGTTATTGGATTTTATTTTCCCTTTTTTTGTTTAGGGAGTGTGGAAAGAATGTAATAACATACTTTTTAGGGATAAGGAGATGTTAGAAACTAATATTTTTGAAAAAAAAGTCTTATAAAGGAAAACTTTAATGTTATTCCCTAAAAAGCTCTTATTCTTGAAGTTGTGGTGTGCACTCCCTATGATCTAATGATAGCCAAGGATTGGAATATCAAAATGGATGTTTCTAAGGAATCCAAGCCAACTAAGAAAATTAGGGGGGGGGGGTGTGTGCGCTGGACCTTTCCTCCAAATGGCTGGACTAAAGCCAACTTTGATGGCATTGTGAAGGGAAATCCGGGGATGGCCAAAAGTGGAGGTGTGTTAAGGGACTCAAATGGTAACTTTATGGTGGATGTGGCCATTTCCCTAGGTCATCAAACCAACCATGTGGTGGAGGAAATAGGAGCTTTTCAAGTATTAAATTTAGCACATAATCTAGATATAAAATATTTATGGCTTGAAGGGGACTCCAAAAATATCAATGATTGTCTCCTAGGTAGGACCCATCCCTCCTAGTCTATTAAGAATTGGATTGAAGAAGAAAAATATATCTTAGATAAGTTTGGTAAAGTTAAAATCTCCCATTTCTATAGGGAAGCTAACAGTGTGGTGAATTACTTTGTGAATGAGGGGGTTAAGAGGGGAGGATTGAACATGTGGCAGAATTTCAGGGACTTGGGAGCTAAAGTTAGGGCCTTATTAGATTATGATGTTACACATGGGAAAGAGGTAAATATCTTTAATGATGATAGGTAAAAGGGCTAATTACATCAAAATCAAGAGATTTATGGGGCTGTGTCAAATAACTTAGCTAGTAAGAAAAAGCAGCACACTTTGTGGGTTCATTGGAATGGCTACGTAAATTTGCAACAGGTTTTCGTTGTTGGTAGAGATTGCAGTGAGGTGCATACGAATATGGTGGAGGGATAGGAAAATAATAGATCGAAATAGCTATGAAATGCACATGAGGAATGCTAAGGTCTAGAAATAGGTTGAGCGAGATGGTTTGGTTCCATTCCTAGAAAAACATCATGGGCCTGATCCTATGGCTATTGAGTACTTTGAGAAGAATATGAATAATGGAGAAATAATTCTCTTTGGGAGAAATGTGAAATTGGATGAGCAAATCATAGGAAAGGTGACTAGAATGTCCACTGAGGGCATGAAGTTTTATCATGATAGAAGGTTTTCAGATGAGGCGGTAATCAAATTCCCTAAGAAAGAAAAGGATAAAATGAAACTAGTCAAAGTTTCCAACAACTATTTTGAATTTGACACCATCAAGACACTTTGGAGAAAGGTACTTCGTGTCATAATGGAGTATATTACCATGAATAGGAGATTCACTAGAGTTTATGGTCACCATTTTTCTCTCCTTAACC
Source organism: Sequoia sempervirens (assembly GCA_007258455.2). Taxonomy (NCBI): domain Eukaryota; kingdom Viridiplantae; phylum Streptophyta; class Pinopsida; order Cupressales; family Cupressaceae; genus Sequoia; species Sequoia sempervirens. The sequence goes on from VDFB02088339.1 coordinate 14,326, forward strand.
ACTTCATCCATAAGGTATGGATTTCTCTACCTCATTATTTTTTTGTTCGTTGAGCAATAGCCTTGACAACCACAAGAAAAATCCCAGGAGATACCCTATTCTTCATCCTAGTCTTATTAGGTTAATCTACGAACATTTTCAAAGCTTTTCAGTTTTATCTAAACCAGTTGCCTCCACAACATCTGAGGACTATGATATAGACACTAGTGGTTCAGAGAATCATTCTAAGCCTAACACAAAGAGAATTGTTGAAGCCCATCCATCCCCTATCCTGTCTGGTAAGAAAACCCAGCTTTGTAAACCCCAGTTCATGAAAGCTATCCCTGAGATTTACCCCAGTTTCCTAGTTCCTTTAAAGAATCCTACTCTCAAGGGTTCCCCTACCAATAAGTTGGTTTCCTACTCTATGGACTCTCTGGAGGAAAAAACTGTGAACCCTGAAGCTAGTAGAAACTCTATCTCTACCCCTCCTACCTCTTTCAGAGATGATGGTACCAGATTTCCAAGCTCCCCTAACCCAGATGATTTTAATCTCATTTTAGATTGGGATCAATCTAGAGGTATCCTTGCCTTCGCTAGAAGTGGTGTTGGTGATATTTTTAGGGTTATGAAATGGGCCTATCAAGAAATTAATGATCTTAATCTCAGAAATAGGGTTCTAAAAGAAAGTTGGAGGAACTAGAATTGAAGCTATCTTCTCTGAGCAATGAAGAAGGAAAACAAAAAAAGAACAATACTAGAATGAGAGATGATGACATTGAGGACAAGTATAAGATTCTGGAAGCTGAAATTGTTAAAATAAAAAATAATATGAAAACTGTTGTGGAAAAAAACCATAGAATGGCAAGGAATAATGTCATTATCATCAATGCAATGTCTAAAAAGTTGGAAAAGTCGCAACAAGGCTCGATGGTTGATGATCTGGAATAGAACAAGGATAAAAGCAACAATGAAGAAAAATGAATATCAAAGAGGACCTATGCCAACCTTAAGAGGAAAGTGCCCCCTACTACCCAGATGGTCCAGATCTTAAAGAGGGGAGTTCAGGAAATGAGCAACATGGAAGCTGAGACAATTAAAATTTTGCAGTCCAAAGTTTAATCGCTACTGGCATTTTATCTGGTCTTTTTGGGCCTTTTATGTGGCCCTTTCTAGCCTTTTTTTGGTGGCTGTGGCTTTTCATTTATTTTTCCTCTCTATAGCCTCTTGGTTTACGAGGTCTTTGACAATATTTTCTTTTGTTTGTAAACTTTGTGGTTTCAAGTCCCTATAAAACCCATTTTTTCCTCTTTCAAAAAAAACAAATGCAACTTTGCAATTTTGAACTTTTGAGATTGCCAACTTTTCTTTAGCCTACAAATCTGCAACACACAAAGAGGGGAATTTTTTTTGTTTTTGGAAAATAGGGGTTTGCCTTGGCCAAACCTCGTTTTGGTAATTCAACCTTTAAATGAAACAAAATAGCATGAAAAGAATGATGAATGAGCAAATCAATGTCAAAACTCACCAAACCCTTGAATAAACCTTGGAATGTAACTTGACAACTTGCATGAAATGTCTTCAATGGATGTGGATCTTAAACCTTGAATCTTGATTTGAAATAATTCTTGAATGTATCATGAAACCTACATCATCATATTAGCTCCAATAACATACATGATGCAAGAAGATTTTGACATGGAAATTGGATCTTTATTGCTGCAATAAATCTTCAATAAATCTTCTTTTAAATGCCTTGAATTGGTCTTGAAGTGATCTTGAAAGTGCTCTCTTAGATCTTGAAATTTTCTAGTTGAAACATAGTGAAATAACCTTATATTTATAAATATGTAACCTTAATTTCCCAAAATCCAAATAACACAAGCCAACATTTGAATATGGATTTGAATATGTTAAAATATCACCAAAACATAATTTAAATTTAGGTCCTAGGTCTAAGGGAGGACCCATTCACCCATGGGTGAATAGGTCTTAGGTCCCTAACCCTGGGACACACATTATTGAATGAGAAGTGTTATGTTAAGCCATTAATGAATGTTTGGTTTCCTCTTCATAAATAGGCTTGGATTTAAACTAACAGGACCAATTAAGGAAAATTAATCTCAATTAATTAAAGGAGCCCTAAATAAGTGTGAAAGTGCAAACAAATACATTTTACAACACTAAATTAAGGAATTATTAAGTTCATTTTATTTAATAGGGCCCTAAACTTAATGTGAATATGTATGAAACAACGTAAATAGGGTGCTCCACCTTTTAGGAGATGGAACACAAGGTATGAGGGCCTATTTCACTCAAGTTTTATTCAAGGATACCTTAGAGATCTCAATCCAATGATAGAATGAGGGAAAGAGATCTGCAATAAGGTGTCCTAGGTATATTTAGAGACTAAAAAGGGGTTCACCAACAAGCTAGGGCTTGGAAAGACAAGTAACATGCAAAACCTAATGATATGAAAAGCTCCAATAAATGACCTAGAAATGAATGCAAATTAGAGCAACAAATTGGAAAAGTACAGAGGTGCACCTAGGAAGCTGAATATGCTTGGAACAAGTTCTAAAATCTTGAAAAAATGTTGACTTTAATGCTCATTGGGACTCATATGCTAGGCTGGGTGTATCAGTCCCAGACTAGGGTTTCTTCATTGAAACATGAATCTAGTAGTGCTTGGTCTGAATCCACTCTGAAAATATGGAAATATCATTGTACTAGGACTCATATACCACAAGTGGGGCATCGGTCCCATTCTGATTTTTTGGAGGTTCAAAGTCTGAATCTACTCTTCTATCTTTGCTCTTTCTTCTAATCCATATTTCTGGATATTAAATGCTAAATTCTTCTCTATAGCTTTCTTTTAGTGGTCTTGTAAATAGGGTGACAACTTTGACAACTTTGCAAACTAGACAACTTCTTCCAATATTTCTCCTCAATGTATCTTCAAGCTAGATCTAAAAATCACACACTAAAGAGAGGGGAAAATGTTGTTTTGTTAGTGGATAGGGTTTTTCCTTGGTCTAGCCCTGTTTTGGTAGTAAGACCTTGAAATGAAATATAAAATGAAATGGAGGAATGGTGAATGAAAAAATATGCAGTGTTCCAACTCACCAAACCCTTGAATGATATAATATAGCATGTATGATATAGCTAGAATGAATGTGGATCTTGAATTGAATTCTTGCTTGAATCATGAAACCTTACATTAGAAATGTTAGCTCAAAAACAAACATGTGCATGATGACTTTGACATGATGCTTCATAATTTAATAATGCTCCAAAATGCTTGATAATCATCTCTTGAAGGCTCGTGAATTCTCTTGTAAAATCTTGAATGCTCTTGTGAACTCATATTTTCTATAATGTACGGATACTTAAGTTGCTAGGTGAAAAATGAGCGAAATGACCTTGTATTTATACTTATTTATGCCAAATTTCTCAAAATTACAACACTACAAGCTGACATAAGATCTAGGAGAATAAAAACTAGCAAATAATTTGAATTTAATTTAGGACTAAGCTAAATAGGACTCATACACTAGTTCTGGTGTATGAGTCCCATTAGGCTAAGCTTTGGGACACATTTTTCAACAAAGGCTTATATTAATTTCAAATCTAGATCAGAGCCTCGAAACTTAGGTGGGACCTATACCCCAAGGTAGCGTATGAGTCTCAAATCACTAAATCTAGGCGATACAATCCAAAAAAACATGAATTATGATTAGATGTTGGTAAATGTCAAGATTAATCTTGGAAAGATACATTAAATAATGCTTGTGGATGCAAAATAAGGCCAATTTAATAGGAATGGCCCAAACAACTGTGAAAATGTAGAGGGATACATTTTCCATCACTACATTTAGCCCCCACTTTAGTGAGAGGAGGAACTTGCTTCAAACTCACACTAAATTAAACAAAAACACATCAAGAGGGGTTCAAATTTACCAATGCTAGTAAGATAGCATGACAACAATCAAGAAGGGTGATCAAGATCCTATGACAAACCAACACAAGAATTTTGAAAAAGAAAACACATGTAAATGATATAAGGATCAACAACAAGGCACAAGAATACACTACCAAATACATAGAGAAAAGCAAAATAAAATAAAAGAGGTGGATCAAGCTTTGACCATGTGTCCTGCACATTGTGGAGCAGATCTAGGTTGTTTTTTTGAAAATGCACACTCACTTCAAGAGGCAATGGAACTTTGGGCTGCCCATTGGGTGAGTATTCAAAAGGTTGAGGCACATACATGACTAGTATGTACTCACAAGCAAGTGGCTATGGGAGTTCATCTCCCATATGTATAACCATACCAAAGCTATGCCTCCTAATAACTTTGATAAGGTGCCACACAATAATGAACTTCAAGCTCCATAAGGAAAGCAAAGCTTTTTATGCTTGAAACTCATGAACAAACAAGATGACACCATAAGAAATAAAAGTGTGTTATGAAAGGTGGCCATATAACGGTTATTGTAAATGCAAAATAGTGTAAGGTACATTTAAAGGGATTTTGGTTGTTTTATGTAAGGTCTCTTCTTAGGGAACATCATGTCTAATGTCTCCAAGAGAGGAAAATTCAAAGAAATATCATGCTCTTGGAGGAAATCAAACCCAATGAAACCACCAAGAAAAGGATGCATCACAAGAAGAATGAAAATCACACGGTAAACATAAGTGTCAATGTGTGGATCCCTAAATCCAAACCTGCACGAATCAAAACAAACAAATCACATTGTTAGCTTAAAAATGAAAGGTTAGAATAAGAATCCCCCATAAAATCAATTTTCATTGTTAAAGAACAAGGAAAAAGATGAAATGAATGAGCAAATACAAACAAAGATAACTATTCCTATTCTAAAATGAAGCAAGCACTTGATCTTATGGGGGGATTGGTGCTATTTTGATGTGAAAAATAGCCCTTTCCCAACCCATTTTTGATAAGCTAAATGATAAAATTCTTTGAAGATGGAGTGAAGTGGACAAAATCAGTTCTCAATTGAAGAGAGTGACTTTGCAAAAGATTGGTGGATCCTTTGATGAAGGATGAAGCTTTCATTTATAGATTTTCAAATTGGAAGAAATCTCAAAATAGAGCAATGTGGGATAATGATTTGACAAATGAGATGAAGCCACTTGTCACATTGTGATAGGTTGAGGAATGTGCAAGTTTTGGTCAATGTGCGAAAGAGGGGGAGATTCATTTTTGAATTTGAGAGTTAAATGCTAACTTTGACCTTTGCAAGGGACATGTAAGAGACATGTAAGACCTATTAAATGCCTTGTTGGATGTACATTTCAACTTGCTTTTGAATTCAAAATTGAGGGAATATTCCTCAAAGATGCCATGTTGATGGAAAATGTTGATTTTATAAATGAATTAAAATGATTTATTGGTGCAAGTGGGAAAAGCTAGAGGATGTGATGGGTGGTTAGATTAGGTTAATCAGGATTATATTAGCTTAGATGATGATTAGATGCTTTGACCCATTTGACTTGAATATTTTGATTTATTTAAATCAAGAGGGAGAAATATGACTTTGAGATTTAATTAAATAAAGTCTTGATTTATTTAATCAAAGAGGGAATGATAGGCTTAAATTAAATAAAGTTAATTTATTCAATTTAAGTGGATAATCCTTACAGATTGAATTAAATGAACCCAATTTTCCTAATGAATGGATTTAATGAACTTGATTAACTTTATGAGCGAGATGAATGTGAACTTGGTTTACTTGATGAATGGACCTAATTAAATGCATGATGCTAATTTTGCATGTCTACACAATGTATGCCCCCACTTTAAAGTGGTTTCTAACACCATTGTTGTGAGAAATTGCTTTAAAGTAGAAGAAGACATGAGAGCTTATTTGGAAATCCCTATGCCAAGTGATATGTTCTTGAATGAAACTTTGTCATGAAAAAGGGGTTGCCCCCAAAACTCAGTACATCACATGTGATCCAACTTAAGGCATGTTGCCCACATCTCAAGCTTGCTCTTATATGCACATGAAAGGAAGTCAACTAGCCAAAAGAGAAAATGACACATGACATACAAGAAGGGTGCCTAACCCATTTCCCCCACTTAGTGCAAGAAAAGGATGAGCCAAATGACTGAGGAGAGGTTTGAAAGTGAGTATCAATTAGAGGATCTAGATGCTTCAACACAAGGAAAAGCACCACAATCCTTAAGATGTTGAATTTGATTACTCAAAGCCTTACATTCATTAGTAGAATGACCATGAACTCTATGATATGCAAAAAATGTACTCTTGTAGTGAAATTTATTTCGTGTCCTAGGAGGGAGGGATATCAAACAATCTTGGAGGAGTATTGACAAGATACCCTCTTGATCAATAGTATAATATGTTCCTTGTGAAAAAGATATCTCATTCTTAGTACAAGGTGTCATACCTACACAAGACTCTTTAGATGGCAAGATTTTGTACTCTTCTTTAAAGGAAGGTATAGAATCTAACGAACTCCAATCATTATTTTTTTGCATGATGACATTGATATTAAGCAATTATTTCTCTATTTATTTCATTTCTTTCAAAGGATAATAATGAAGACCACTAGTTTCTATCAATTTAGTGTGTAATAATGTTAAAGTCATCTTAGAAGAATCAATAGTGTTGAAATTAAGTGAAGGCTTGCTTGTTGTTTTCAAAGGACAATAACCAAGAACATTAGTCATTCCTTGCATGTTAGGCTCTATAGGGACACAGATACCTTGATCTCTAGCACCACATCCTTTTCCACTATATCCAATTTATTTCATATATTCATAACCTTTTCCATAAAGATTTTTCATTTCTTTTGGAGTCAATGGTTGTTTATAATTAGCTTCATCAAAGTTTGTTGTATAATTTGTTGTGTCTTGTAAAGTGGTTGAAGTGGATGCTTTCGAAGCGTCTTCCAAATTTTGTGTTGACATTACCACTTTTTATTTTTCAGGCTTTTTTTTTTATGATATTTAGTTGCCCATCAAACCTAGATATGAAATATAATGATCCTAAATCATCTAGCAATAATATGTAAAGGGTTTAGGATACCTATATTTTTGTACTTCTTGCATGATTTCTACTTATGTATCTAGTGTTAATGTTTTCAAAGGATTATCCTTTCCTTTCTCAATGTTCAAACAACTGTTTGGTCCAGGGTCAACATTGATTATATATACTTTATTGTTGTAGAAAAATTTCATTTTACGATGAAGAGTAGAATGAATCGCATGCATCTCATGAATCCAAGGTCTTCCTAAGAGGAGTTTGTATGAAATATCATGAGCCATAACACAAATAAGGGTTTGAAATGTGGCCTTTCCAACTGTAATAGGTAATGTAATCATCCCAAGTGATTGTTTTCCCACGTTATCAAACCCGTGAATAGATAAATAATCAAGTTGATTTTTTTATTTATCCACATCAAGGCTATCCAAAAGGGTCACAATACACACATTAAGGGTGGAACCATTTTCAACAATGGTAATTTTTATTCCCCACCCATCATAGTCAGCTATTATCATGAAATCTTCAAAAAAATTGCATTAATTCCAAAGGGGGGAGCTCACATTGGTGGAAAAAAATGTCAGCATTTATTTGTTGAATCATGGTTTCTATGTCATTCGATTGCATATTAGGAGGGGTAGGAACTTGTTGTAAATAAATTCAATTCATATCATGATAATGAGGGGATGTTTGAATAATGTCCCATAATGATATTTTAGGAAGAGTATTTTTATGTTGTTCAACAATATCCTACTCCTTTCCACTTTGTAAAGGCAGACGAGGAGGGCTAGATAAGATAGGGTTCAAAAATGGGAGATATGTTGGAGGTTTTTGTCTTAGTTGTGGGTTGTTTCTAGTGTTATATGTATGAGAAATGGTATTATAACTTGGTCACTATGAAACATTATTCTTAGGTGGGTAAAGGATAAGTTCACGTTTCTTTTGAGTTTTTGGTCATTGTGAGGGTGGGTAATGAATTAGAGGATTCTTAGGATGTCCCATAGGGTATGTAGTAGGTCCATTAATCAAGGAAGATCTAATGGACACTTGTGCATTCATAACCTCAATGGTTTTTGTTTGGTCTTTCTAATGAAGGGGAGCCTAGTGTCACCCTTTCATCATATAAGGAAGTGACATCACTATTGTTTGAAAGACACATGTCAATGCTCTCATTTTCTTCCACCATGATATGGGTATGTGCATGATCATCATGGAAAAAAAAGGCCCTTAAGTGGCAAAAAAATTAGAAAAATCAGAATTAGGAAACTTGACATAAAAAATTCAATAAGTTATCTATATTATTTCAAAAATATGCAAGAATGGAATCTATAGAAAATTTAATGTAGTTTCTAAACTACTAGGTTTATTTTTAAAAAAATAAAATTATTTGGTGAAAATTTGAAATTTCAATGCACAATAGCACTTAAATTTCAAGGAAAACTAAGAAGTGGGTGTCTATTTGACCACCCTAACCACAATAAAATGATAATAATTTTTTATAAGATTTTAAATATAAGTAGAGGACTCATGTCCCGATGTGATGCATATTTTTTTATAATTTTTTTCCAAGTAAATAATTAATTATGAATTTTTTTATTACAAGTTTTAAAAAATATAAAACTCGTATGTCTGACCATATTAACTTGGTCAAAACGTCATGAAATTCATTTTTTTAAAATCCTATAGTATTGAAAGCATAGAATGTGACACATGTTTTAGATTCAAAAAATGTGATACCGTTTGAAAGTTATAGATTTTTTTTAATCAACCTATCACACAGGACTTTAGTTGTAATTGAAATAGACAATGAATAATAATAATTTATTAAGTTCAAATTAAAGCATAATTTATATTGGTGGAAATCTAAGAATCTCCTTTAAAAACCCTTTTCGTTTCATCAATTTTGGGTAAAAAAAAATCAGCCACATACCCTACACATACCCATCATATCACCACTTTTTGGCCCATCATGATCCTGCACATAACCATATCCTCCCTAGGAGGAGATTTTTTCTGAGTGAAAAAAACAAGATGTTCATGACATTCATTTTTTGGTTCTTCCAAAATGAGTTCATCACAAGGGAGTTAACAATGGTTGGGTTTTCTTGTTCATCAATGATTTCATTGTCTTGTTCAATAATGTTTTCCCTAGGGGAAGAGAGACAATTAATATTCTCATGAATTTCATTGATTGGATTTTCTAATATCAAAGTATCTTCTTCACAACTAGGAGAGATACTAGAAAAATAACAAATGTGATTGTCATGTTTATCAATGATTTCATCCTCTTTTAGTAAAACATTCTCATAGGTAAGGGATGGATGGAGACTAGGTAAGGTGATGTGTAGAAATGTTTCTATGATCTCATTATAATGTGCTATAATATATTCCCAAGGAGGAGGAGGAGAAGGAAAAGCAATACTTCATGATTCTCAATGATTGCATCTTCTTTCACCAAGATACCTTTATCACTAATAGGATAGGTATCGAGAGAAGAACAACTATGATCATCATTGTTATCTATGTTTGTATCCTCTTCTATCACATCATTCCCACAAGTAGGAGAGATAAGAGGGGGTGTAGGTTTAAATCAAGTGTCAATATTTTCATTCTCTTGCACTAAGAGACTCTCATAACTAGGAAATGCATTGAATATTCAAATGTAAAACATGCTTAGTGACTATTTTTTTCTTTGCAAACTTGGAAAAGATAGATTCTAACATTTGTGACAAGTAATCCATACAAATTGAAAATGGAAAGAGACTTAAAATGCAACACAATGAACTAGAAAGAAATGTGTCAATGCAATTTTTAGATTCAAGACAAGGTAATTTACTGATTACACTATGCAACAATCTAAAATTGAATGTTGTAAATGCAATTTGAAATTAAGCAATGCACGAAATGAACTGATTTAAGCTAGATATAATGAAATGCATGTAACAAAAACTTAGAAAACTGAAACAAATAACAAATGGAAACAAATAGAAGTAGAAATTTTGATGTTTTTAATGTTGTAAAAGGGATTTTAAGGGCTAATATGAGACTAATTTTCCTACAAGGGTGTATGAGTACTAGTTAGGGTTTTTGGAGGTGTCAAATGCTAAAAAATGCAGAACACAAATTTCTCAAAATGTAGGAGAAACAACTTGTATTGGGACTAAATCGCCCAGAGGGGCATATCATTCCTAGATTAGGGTTTTTGCACCAATTTTTGAAAATTTTGAGTTGTTTCTAATGTTTCTAACTTGTATGTTGTGTTGTCTATTTTCAATTGCAAATTTTTAGTGAAATTGAATGATCTATAATGCAAAAATGTAACCTATATGCACTTTCACTAATGCAAGATTATGATAAGGCCATACATGAAAATGGAGATAAAGGTGGTAAACCTAAATATTTCTTGAAAGAGTATGGTATATCAACTTGCTTCATGTGTTCATTGTATCTATGTTTAGGAGGGATTATTTCTTCAAGACCATAACAATCTTTCAATTCAGGTGAAGGGGGTTTATGCTTCTAATAAGGATTGGTTTCTTCATTATAACACAAATCCTTTTTAGGTTTCTTAAAGCATCATCCTCTCATGAGGGATGGGAGTTAAATATCCCCCATCACAACCATGAGGTAATGTTGTTGATATAGAACCACATTGAGAAAAGAAAACACAAGGTTGTTTTGGTTTAGATTGTGATATTTTGTAATCTCCCATAAAGGAGGGTGTAAAATCTGATGAACCCCGGATTGCCATAAATATTAACTTCATTAAGTTGAATAAGCCTCTTGCCCATGCCAATTTTATCTAGGAGGTCAATGGTACAAAAATTAAGACTCACTCCATAATTGTCGATGAGAGTGTATCTAGTTGTGGTTTCATTAATGATCACCTTTATTGTCAAGGCTTCATTTTTGTTTTGAATCTCAAGTGAGGGTAATTCATGTTTAGGGAATTTCCAACTGTGTGATGTGCATACAATCAAAGGATGGTGCTAAATCATTCAATTTCATAGAAGATTGGATATCCTCCTACTTTATTTGCAACATTTCTCAGAATAACCAATTGTATGTAGGTGATATTTGAATAGGATTCCATAATGATATAGTAGCGAGAGCCTTTTTAAGATCTTCCAATACATTATGTAAAGGCGAATGAGAGCACTAGAAAAAATATGCTAAGGCAATGGTAATGGGGCGGTAGTGGTTTATGGTTTCCTACATGTTTGAGAAACTATGTTATAACTCAGTTGTTGCGAAACATTGTTACTATTAGATTGCATTACAGATTTCAAGAAATATCTTATTTTATTTCTATGTGGTTTGATGATGGGAGCTAACTTAGGAGGCTCGCTAATTAAAGGAGATTACATTTTTCCATCATAACCTCAACAAGCTTATCCTTATTTTTCATTCTCTTAGCGAAGAGTAAAATATCACTTCATCATATTCATCTAAGGAAGCCTCGTTGTTAGTTTTTGAAAGACATGTTTCAACATTTTTTCTAACTTCAACATTTGTTAGTGTATGATTCCCAGATTAGGGTTTTTACACCAATTTCAACAAAGTTTGAGTTTTTCTAAGGTTTCTAACTTGTATGTTGTGTTGACTATTTGCAATTACAAAATTTCAGTGAAATTGAATGATCTACAATGCAAAAATATAACCTATATGCACTTTCACTAATGCAATATTTTGTTAAGGCCGTGGATGAAAATGGAGATAAAGGTGGTAAACCTAATTTTTTCGTGAAAGAGTATGGTATATCAATTTACTTCCTATGTTCATTGTATCTATGTTTAGGAGGGATTATTTCATCAATACCATAACAATCTTTCAATTCAGATGAAGGATTTTATGCTTCTAAGAAGGATTGGTTTCTTCATGAGAACACAAATCCTTTTCAGTTTTCTTAAAGCATCATCCTCTCATGAAGGATGAGAGTTAAATAGCCCCCATCACCACCATGAGGTAATGTTGTTGACGTAGAACCACATTGAGCAAATAAAACACAAGGTTATTTTGGATTGGATTGTGAGATTTTGTAATCTCCCATAAAGGAGGGTGTAAAATATGATGAACTCCAATCATCACTAGAACTTTTGTCTAAAAATAAATCATTTATATATGACTCTTTGGACTTTGAGGGTGGATTTTGGATTCTTCATTGAAATGAGGCATAAAGTCTAATGACCCCCAATTATCACTCAAGAGTTTTGTTGTAATTCAAAGTAAATTAGGATTAGCATCAACTTGTATAGGTTCAACTTTTGATTTTGGAATGAAAGTATTAGGGGAGATGGGAGTGTTGTGACCATATGATTTATAGATTCTTTCATCTTCTTCAACCGTGTATATCTTGTTGTTGTATTAAAATTTCATCGCATAGTGAAGAGTAGATGAGAGTCCTTTCATAGCATGAATCCATGGTCTCCCTAGGAGAATTTTGTATGAAAGAGGTCCTCGCATGATGTAGATAGGGGTAGGAAACACTACAAGTCTAACCTCAATAGGTAATGCAATCATTCCTAATGGTTTCCTATTAACATTGTTGAAGCCATAAATGTTAACATCATTAAGTTGAATAAGCCTCTTGCCCATGCCAATTTTATCTAGGAGGTCAATGCTACAAACATTAAGAATCACTCCATAATTGTCTATGAGAGTGCATCTAGTTGTGGTTTCATTAATGATCACCTTTCTAATCAAGGATTCATTTTTGTTTTGAATCTCAAGTGAGGGTAACTCATGTTTAGGGAATGTGATTTCCAACTATGTGATGTGCATATAATCAAAGGATGGTGCTAAATCATTCAATTTCATAGAAGATTGGATATCCTCCTACTTTATTTGCAACATTTCTCAACATAACCAATTGTATGTGGGTGATATTTGAATAGGATTCCATAACAGTATAGTAGCGAGAGTATTTTTAAGATCTTTCAATACATTATGTAAAGGCGAATGAGAGCACTAGGAAAAATATGCTAAGGTAATGGTAATGGAGTAGTAGTGGTTTATGGCTTCCTACATGTTTCAAAAACTATTTTATAACTTGGTTGTTGTGAAACATTGTTACTATTAGATTTCATTATAGATTTCAAGAAATCTCTTATTTATTTCCATGTGGTTCAATGATGGGAGCTAACTTAGGAGGCTCGCTAATTAAAGGAGATTACATTTTTTCATCATAACCTCAACAAACTTATCCTTATTTTTCATTATCTCTTAGTGAAGAGGAGTTAAATATGACTTCATCATCTTCATCTAAGGAAGCCTCATTGTTAGTGTTTGAAAGAGATGTTTCAACATTTTTTCACATTTTCTTGTACCATGATACCCTCCCTACTAGGAGAGGTTTTATGATAACTACAAACTATATTTTCTTGATATTCAAAGGTTGGCTACTCTAAAATGACTTCATCGCAAGTAAGGGATTTACCAATGGTTAGATTTTCTTTCTTATCAATGATGGTGTTTTCTTGTTCAATGTTGTTTCACCTAAGAGAAGAGATACACATAATATTCCAATGATTCTCATTGGTTATATTTTCTAACCTAAAAGTATATTCTTCACAACTAGAAGAGATACTAGGAGAAGAACAAATGTGATTGTCATGTTTATCTATGATTTCATCCTCTTTCACTAAGACATTCTCACAAGCAAGAGATGAATAGAGATTAGGTAAGGTGATTTTTAGAAATGTTTCTGTGATCTCATTATCTTGTGCTATAATATCTTCCAATGTAGGAGAGATTATAGAAGAGGAGCTTTCAACATCATCATGATTCTCAATGAGTGCATCTTCTAACAATGAAATACCTTCATCGCATGTAGGAGAGGCATCAAGAGAAGAACAACTATGATTATCATGGTTATCTATGCTTTCATCTGCTTCTATCACATAATTACCATAAATAGGAGAGATAGGAAGGGGTACAGGTTTAACGCAAGCGTCAACATATTTACTCTCTTGCACTAAGAGACTCTCATAACTAGGAATTTACATATTGAATTAATGACTAACATGCTTATTGACTAATTTTTCTTTGAAAACTTGGAAAAGATAGATACCAACTGTACCATAGAAAAATGGATCATTGACATTTTCATGGTTATTTAGACCATCTTTCCCTTGCGATGTTTGACTTGTCTTGCTTTGATTTAATGTTGCAATGTAACTTAAGCATTCACTTTAGGTCCTAAACATTCAAATTATGATGTCTTGTGAAGGTTTTGTGAAGTGTTGTAGCACATTTCTACACTTTTCTAGACTCTTCTTATTATAATTCATCTAAAATTCATCTTTTTATCCCTTATCAAGTCCTATTCTAAAGTGTTGTAAAGTCTTGTAACAAGACTTCATGGTTTTCTGGTTTTGTTATGACTATTTACAACTTTCTTATGCTTTATATGACCCCTTTATGAACTCATAAGACTTAATTAAGTTTATTTTTGAATGTAAACCGAACAAACCACATTAAATGCAACTTAATTCCTGACACCCACTTACAAGCTTAAGGTGGGACCCATTCACCATGGGTGGCGAATGAGTCCCTCTTGGCTTCAAATTCTAAATAATTCAAATTTTCTTTCGGGTTTTTATTCAAAAACACCTTATGTCAGCCTATGATGAGGTATTATTGGGTTATTAGGGCATAAGAGTGTATAAATAAGTTGTTTTCCATCCATTTGAACCCTCATTCCCCCATTCATCAAGTTCACTAATTCCCTCATTCATTAAAGCATTCAAGCACTTTGTATCATTCAATCAAGCAAATATCAAACATCTTGGAGCAATCATTGACACATCTTCAGATTTCTTCAACAAGCTTTTAGTCAGTTAGGACATTTTCATGTTATTATTCATCATTTCCTTCTTCATTTCATTTCATTTCTTTATCAAGGGTTTGTTTACCAAAGTGGGATAATTTGACCAAGGAAAATCCCTATACTCCAACCCTTAACCATTTTTCCCCTTTTGAATGTGTGTTTGCAAAGTTTATATGTAGATTTGTTAAGAAAATAGGTGTTGAAAGGTGGTCAAAAAGTCATCAAAGTGTTTTAAGTTAATTAAACCATAATTCAAGCTTGGAGACATCCTAAAACCCATTTTTTGTAGATTTGGCTCTGTTAACCCGACAAGAAGACAAGTTCAAATCTGGACCTACAGAATTGACTCTTGAATTTGTAGATTTTTGGAGGACTCATTCTCCATCAGTGGTGAATGAGTCCCACCTAAAGGCTGAAAAAGTTGATTTTTTCAGAATCTAGTTTCTAACAATCAGAAAGCAGTTTCAAGTGTTTTTACTAGGAGGACTGATTCGCCATCAGTGGTGAATGAGTCCCACTGGTGATCAACAGTTATTTTTTCTAGTTTCTAGAACCTCCCAAGATCAGTATTCAACTTCCAGGTGCACTTTGTAAAACTTCATTCAATTTTTTTTGCATTAGTTCATGTTTTTAGTTCATTTTTGCATACCTCACTATGTTTTCAAACATTGCATATTTCATTATTTTTGCACTCATAATTAATCAATTTCATAACTTAGTTAAATTTAGATCATTGCATTTAGTCATAATTCCATCATACATTTCTTTATTTGAGTGAACCACCTCAATTTTAGTGTTCTATCTCTCTCCTTTTCAGTGAGAATTCCTAAGAGTGCAAGAGAAGTCCATAGAAAAACCTTAAAATTGATGGTTCATTTTGGTAAACCTGCATTTTGAACACTTCTCTTTTTGACTTCAATTGTATCTTGCATCCTAGGTCTCCCTTGCATCAACATTCAAATAGGTTTTGTTTTGTTTTTGCATCCTAGGGTTTCTAAAATTGCATTAGTGAATGAATCATATAGACTCCATTGTTGCATACCAAATCATTAAAAACTGAAAATTTACATTTGCATTTGAAAAGCATTAAAATCACTTTAAATTTTTTGAAAAACAAAAAAAAATCTCATACCTGAACTCATTCACAACCTTGGGAAAATCAGTCCACCTGCACATTTTAAACTACATTTTTAGGCATTTTCTGCACTACAATTTTTTGTTGCTACTTTTTGTTATAATTTTCAATTTTTTAGTTTTATCTCATTTCTTGCATCTTAGTTTACTTTTATTCATTGTCATCATGGATTTTTGCTTTAACAAGTTTTGGAATTCATTGAAATCCTTAGTAGACATGTCTAATTGTGCCTTTGTCTGTTATCCTAATGACCTTGACCTTCATCATTCTCCTTCAACTCCAAATGAATGTCCTTCTCATGCTGTAGACCTCATTGGAGAAGATTATGATAGTATGAACAATTTATTAAATTCATGCCTTGAAAACCTTGAAGCCAATGAGGCCTTTTACCCATCCATGAAGTCACAAGATCTTCCTACTATTTCACCTCTTGACATGTTTTTTTATTTACATCCTAAAATGATTGAAGGACCTAAGTTCCCTCCTAGTGGTGGACCTAGTTCCTCTACACAACCACATCTTCACCCATTTTATGATAACAAAATTACAAACACATCAATAAACCTTGAAGAAAAATATGGAAAATGCTTTACTATTTAAACAAACAAGGTTGTGACACAACAACTGAGAATAACATTCACCAACTTTTAGAACAAATACCAATAGATGAAAACACAAGAAGTTTAGGATATCAAGATCCTCCTCATGACAACAAGCCTCCTTTTGAATATTGGATACTTAGAGATGATGGTACAGTGATCTTTGATTCTCCTCTTGACTTGAATGTCCTCCTTCCATGTGAACAACCATCACTTGATTCAAATGATAAGGATGCTAGGATCCCTATGGGTCCTCTTCCTCCTTCAATCCATGAAAAGGGTGAATCTAGCAAATGCAAGAGGCCTTACTAATTGAAGAAACTAAATTTTCCTCTCCATCCACCACCTGAATGTGAAAGGAGACTCCAAATAATTTTAAATAAAGACCTTATACTCTTACCACCTTCCAATAGATTTGTCATCCATCCTAAAGATCCTAACATACCATATTGTAAATATCATCATGTTCTTGGAAACCAAACTAATGAATGTTGGTCGCTAAAGGATATACTGAACAAGTATCACTTCACTGACACCGACTGCTATCTTATCATCTCATAGTACACTTTCCATTATTTTCCTTTTCCTTTTTCTTTTTTTTGGTGTGCTTGCATGTGTTTATCATGTTCCCCCATAAAGTGTGTTTGATGTTCTCTCTCTTTGTGCACTTCCTCTATTTGTACCTCTATTCTTCTATATGTCATACATTTTCCCCTTTCTTTTTCACCTTTTTTTTGTGTTTTCCTTTTGGGGATGATGAAAGTGTTGAGACACCCTAGGTCTCTTCCATGTTGACCCAAAAGGTCCCTTTTCCTTTTCCTTTATTCTCTTTTTTCTTGTGTATTTCCTTTTGGGATGATGCAAGGCATTGAGACCGAAATTTCTCCTTCATGTTGACCCAAAATCTTTTTCTTTTCTTTTTCCTTTCATTTTATTTTTTCTTGTGTTTCTCCTTTTAGGGACGATGCAAAGCATTGAGACTACAATGTCTCTTCCATGTTGACCCAAAAAAACTTTTTTTTTCTTTTGTTTTCTCTCTCTTTCTATCATTCTTCAAGCTCTATGTGTTTAGGGGAATGATGGTAGATCCACACTCTTTAATAAAAACATTGCAACAACAAACATACTGACCCAAAATACATAGATCTCTTATGTGATTTGTCTGTTCCTTTCTAGGGGGAAACTCCCCTTTCTTTTGTTTTCTTTTTCATTTATATGAAGTAGCCTTACTCAAAAACATATGACTTGGCATAGGAGCTTGCCAAGTTGGCTCTCATGTCATGTTTTCTTTTGCATTTTTCCTTTGCTACTTTAAAGTAATTGCTCATGGAATGGTGTGTAGTAATTCCTTTAAAGTGGGGGGCATACATTGGCATTATTCATTTGCATTATTGGTTCTTAGTGTAACCTTACCACTTCATATGATGTGTTGGTCACTTTGTGGATGACATTGGGTGCGATGTCCTTCATAATTGTGATCTATCTTAGCATATTGCATTCCTCTTAGTGGCCTGATGTGATCCATTGCATCCCCTGAGTTGTGAATATTCTATTCTTTGAATAGTCATCTCTTGGACATGTTAGACACAATTTTTCCTAAGTGATAGACCTCACATGAACTTAACAAGACTCCTTTGAACATCTTTTTACACTTTACATTTTTGGCATTTTACATTTTACATCTTTGCCACCTTGCATAATGCCAACTTGCATGCATGTGGTACCAATCTTGTTTGTTCATGAGTACTAAGCATATGAAGCTTTGCTTGTCCTATGAAGCACAAAATGAAATTTTCCCTTATGGTCCCTTGTTAAATTTATCAGGAGCTATAACTTTGATATGGTTGAGTGGGAAGCCCATTTCGTAGCACAACTTTCCCCATAGCCACCAATGTGTTTGTGAGTACATACCACCCAAGCGTATGTTTCTCACCTTTTGGGCCTTCTCACCCAGTGGACCACCATGAGTTTCATCACCCTAGAGTGAGTATGAATTTTCCTTTTTCAGACAAATAGCCTAGGGGTATGTGTAGGATCATGATGGGCCAAAAAGTGGCAATATGATGGGTATTTGTAGGGTATGTGGCTAACAACTTTTTTTTTACCCAAAATTGATGAAATGAAAAGGGTTTTTAAAGGATATTCTCACCTTTCCACCAATAAAAATTATGCTTTACTTTGAATTTAATAAATAATTATTATTCATTTTCTACTTGAATTATGACTAAAGTGCCAATTGATAGGCTGATTGTAAAACATTATAGCTTTCAAATGGTATCATATTTTTTGAATCCAAAACATGCATCACATTCTATGGTTCACATACTATAGGATTAAAAAATAAAAAAATGAATTTCATGAAGTTTTGACCAAGTTAAGGTGGTCAGGCATACGAGTTTTTATATTTTTTAAAAAAAATAAAAAAATCATAATTAATTATTTACTTGGAATAAAATTACAAAAATATGCATCACATTAGGACATGATTCATCTACATATATCTAATATATTATAAAAAAAATATTATCATTTTATTGTGGTTAGGGTTGTTAGAGTTAATCTACTTATTTTTTCCCTTGAAATTTAAGTACTAATCATTGAAATTTCAAATTTTCACCAAATAGATTTAAAGAAAAAAAAAAAAAAACCTAGTAGTTTAGAAACTACATTCAATTTTCAACAATGATCTATTCTTACATATTTTTGAAGTAATATAGATAACTTATTCAAATTTTTATGTCAAGTTGCCTAACTCTGATTTTTTTGATTTTTGGCCACTTAAGGGCCTATTTTTCCATGATGATCCTACACATACCCCTAGATCTAATTCACAACTAGTCAAAAAAATGATCGAAGGTTGATATGACCTTTTCCCTTTTCATCTCCCTTCTCTAATTCTCTTTCACACTTGTGTTCCTTTGTTCTTATGTTTAGTTTTTCATGGGATCTTCATCCTAGGGGCTTGATCATCCATCTTGATTGTTGTTATTCCATTTTGCTAGCATACGTTCATTTGGATCCTTCTCGATATGCATGGCTACTTTAGTTTTAGTTTGAAGCAAGTTCATCTTCTCACTAAAGTGGGGGCTAAATGTACCATGGAAAAATGGATCATTGACATTTTCATGGTTATTTAGGTCTTTCTCTTGTGATGTTTGACTCATCTTGCTTTGATTTAATGTTGCAATATAACTTAAGAATTCACATTAGGTCCTAAAAATTTAAATTATGATGTCTTGTGAAGGTGTTGTGAAGTGTTATACCACATTTCTACACTTTTCTAGACTCTTCTTATCATAATTCATCCAAAAATCACATTTTTATCCCTTATCAAGTCCTATTCTAAAGTGTTGTAAAGTCTTGTAACAAGATTTCATGCTTTTCTAGGCTTGTTATCACTATTTAAACGTTTTTTATGCTTTAAATGACCCCTTTATGGACTCATAAGACTTAATTCATTGTATTTTTTAATGTAAACCCAACAAACCACTTACAAGCCTAAGGTGGAACCCATTCGCCATGGGTGGCGAATGAGTCCCTCTTGGCTTCAAATTCAAAATAATTCAAATTTTCATTTGGGTTTTTATTCAAAAAGACCTTATGTCAGCCTATGATGAGGTATTATTAGGTTATTAGGGCATAAGAGTGTATAAATAAGTGATTTTCCATCCATTTGAACGCCCATTCCCCCATTCATCAAGTTCACTAATTCACTCATTCATTCAATCATTCAAGCATTCAGGCACTTTGCATCATTCAATCAAGAAAATATCAAGCATCTTGGAGAAGCCATTGGCACATCTTCAAATTTATTCAATAAGGTTTTGGTGAGTTAGGAAATTTGCATGTTGTTATTCATCATCTCCTTCTTCATTTTATTTCATTTCTTTATCAAGGGTTTGATAACCAAAGTGTGATTTGACCAAGGAAATTCCCTATACTCTAGCCCTTAACCATCTTTCCCCTTTTGCATGTGCATTTGCAAACTTGATATGTATATTTTTCAAAAAAATAGGTGTTGAAAGGTGGTCAACAAGTCATCAAAGTGTTTCATGTCAACTAAACCCTAGTTCAAGCTTGGAGACATCCTACAACCCGTTTTCTACAAACTTAACTTTGTCAACTCAAAAAGAAGACAAGTGCAAATTTGGACGTAGATAATTGACTCTTGAATTTGTAGATTTTTGGAGGAAATATTCACCATCAGTGGCAAATGACTCCCACCTAAATGTTGAATTTTTTTATTTTGTCATAATCCAGTTCTCGATAATCAAAAAGCAGTTTCAGGTGTTTTTACTAGGAGGACTAATTCACCATTAGTGGCAAATGAGTCCCACTGGTGATCAATAGTAATTTTTTCCAGTTTACAAAACCTTCTAGGATCCACATTCAACTTCCAACTGCACTCTGTAAAACTTCATTCAATTTTGTTTGCATTAGTTCATGTTTTTAGTTCATTTTTGCATACCTCACAATGTTTTCAAACATTGCATATTTCATTAGTTTTGCATTCATAATAAATCAATTTCACAACTTAGTTGCATTTAGATCATTGCATTTAGTCATCATTCCATCATAAATTCCTTTATTTGAGTGAACCACCCCAGTTTTAGTGTTCTATCTCTCCTTTTAGGTGAAAAACCCTAAGAGTGCAAGAAAAGTTTATAGAACAGCCTTAAAATTGATGGTTCACCAACATTTGTGAAAAGTAATCTATTCAAACTTAAAAGGGAAAGAGACTTAAAATGAAATGTAAAGACCTAGAATGAAATTTGTAAATGTAATTTTCAAATTTCAAACAAGGTAATTTACTAATTACACTATGCAACAATCAAAACATGAAATGTTGTAAATAAAATTTGGAATTAAGCAATGGATGAAATGAACCAATTTAAACTAGATCTAGTCAAATGCATGTAACAAAAATTCAGCCAATTGATATTGATAACTAATGACAACAAACAAAACTACAAAAACAAGAATTTCAATGCTATAAAAGGTAGTTTCAGGGATTATTTAGGACTAATTCTCCCAGAGGGGCATATGAGTCCCAGTTAGGGTTTTTGGAGGGTTCAAATGTTAAAAAATGTACAACAAAAAATTCCCAAAAAGTTGGAAAAACAACCTATACTGGGACCAAATCGCCCAAAGGGGTGTATGAGTCATAGATTAGGGTTTTTACACTATTTTCAATAGATACTATGTGAATGCTATACTTTTTTGTTAGGATGATGTCTAGGCTAAGTGAAATTATAGATTTCAGATGCAAAAATGCAACCTATATGCACTTTCACTAATGCAAAATTAAAAAACCCTAGATGCAAATCAACTAATGAAAAATACTAATGCAAAGTTAATGTAAGCTAGATCTAGGAATGTGATGCACTCCAAATCAGAAATGAGGTGTGCATGTTGGCTTCACAAAAATGCAACAATGGAAATAGGTAGCACCACATTTTAAGAGATGGAGCACAAGGATAGGATCCTATTTCACTATTGTTTCATTCAAAAAAACCTTAGAGATCTCAATTTGATGATAGAATGAGAGAGGGATCTACTAAAGGTTGTCCTAGGGTATGATTAAAGACTAAAAGAGGGTTAACCACCAAGCTAAGGCTTGGAAATACAAGTAACATACAAGATCTAATGAAAAAACCTAACTAAATGACATAAGAATTGAAACTGAAATGTAGAATAAAATATTGAGAAAGTATAGAGGTGCACTTGGAAGAAGGATGAGGTCAGAAAAAGCTTCAAAACCTTGAAATATTCCTACTTAATTCCCACTCAAACTCATACACCAGTCTAGGAAATTTAGTCCTAGACGAGGGTTTTTTGTGCCAAAACTGGAATCTCATAGTGGTTTATCCAAATTCACTAAAATTTGGAAAATATGTTGTATTGGGACTCATACACCTCAAGTAGCATATCAATCCCACTCTACCTTTTCATAGGGTCAAGACTTGAATTTTCTCTCCTATCTCTACTCTTCCTTCCACACTTTTTTTTGGGTCTAAAACTCTGATTTGTAACATGTAGGTGAATTTTCATGATAGCAACCTTTTGACTACTTGATAACTTTATTCAACCTTGCAACCTAATCTTCAAAGGATCTCTAAGTCTCAAGATACCTATATCTTGAATGATGTCGTGAGATGTAAACTAGCAATTTAACATGAAGTGGCCATGTAGAATGTAGATCTTGATCTTGAGTTGGATATGAAACAATGCTTGCAAATGGATCTTCAATGCTACATCACAACACTAGCTATACAATATGCCTTTGACATGATGATGGATCTTGAATTGCTACAACAAATGATGAAGAATCTTCCCTTGAATGCCTAAGAAAATCTCTTGTAAACTCTCTTGATGCTCTTGTGAAGTATTGGAATGCTTAACTCTTGATTTCTTAGGTTGATATCATGAATTCTTAGTGAAATAATGATTTGAGACCTTGTTTATATAAGAAATCCATCCAATTTACCATTTATTAGATTCAAGAAGCTTACATAAATGAGATTTGAACTTAAAACCCTAATTTCCCACTCAAAACCTTAAAAAGGGGACAAATGGGACTCATACGCCACTTGTGGTGTATAGGTCCCATCTGCATGGGATTCATATGCCCAAGGTAGCATATGGGTCCCACAAAGCCTTTTTAGGTGGAGGAAATTTTGGGAGTTGAAAAATTAAGTATATTTGTTGATTATGTCGAGATCTCAGTTGAAAAAATCCTTGGGATACATAATATGGGGTCTTAGGGGCCTATTAATGATGCCATGAGGGTCATACATGTAAGAGGGACCAAAACTCAATCTAAAGGTGTAAATAAATACACTTTACAACATTAAATTAAGAAAAAATTAGGTTAATTTAGCCGAAAAGGGCCCTAAATCAAAAGGGATACATTTTTTCGTTACTACATAGGGTTTCTGGGCTAAAACAAGAATCTGGCAATGCCTAGTTTGAATCCACTGAAATCTGGAAAAATTATTATACTAGTACTCATACGCCACAAGTGGTGTATCAGTCTTGTTCTTTTTTGGAGGGTCAAAGTCTGAATTTTCTTTTCCTTCCAATCCTAATTTCTAGATCTAAAATGCTAAATTCTTCTTTGTAGGTGTCTTTTAATGATCTTGTAAACAAGGTGACAACTTCGAAAACTTTGCAAACTTGAAAAATTCTTCCAATATTTCTATTTAATGTATCTTCAACCTAGATCTAAAAATCACACACTAAAAAGAGGGAAAAATGTTGTTTTGTTAGTGGATAGGATTTTTCCTTTGTCAATCCCTCTTTTGGTAATCAAATCTTGAAATGAAATAAAATGAAATGCAGGAATGATGAAAAAAAATGCAATGTTGTCACTCACCAAACCCTTGAATAAGATGTTGCAAACATGTATGAGATGGCTAGCATGAATGTGGATCTTGATTTTTTCTTGAATGATATGGATCTTGACTTGAATGCTTCCTTGAATCATGAAACCTTACATCACAAATTTTAGCTCAAAAACAAACATGATGCATGATGACATTGACATGATGCTTGATACTTGAATAATTCTCCAAAATAATCGATAATCAGCGCTTAAAGGCTGTTGAATGCTCTTTTAAACTCTTGAATGCTCTTGTGAACTCAAATTTTCTACAATGCATGAATACTTAAGTTGCTATGTGAAAAATGAGTGAAATAACCTTGTATTTATACTTGTTTATGCCAAATTTCTCGAAATTACAACACTACAAACTGACATCAAATCTAGAAGAATAAAATCCTACCAAGAATTTGAATTTAATTTAGGTCTAAGCTAAATAGGACTAATACACTAGTTGTGGTGTATGAGTCCCATTAGGCTAAGCTTTCACACACATTTTTCAAGAAAGGCTTAGATTAATGTGAAATCCATATCAGGGCCCTAAAATTTAGGTGTGACACATACGCCCAAGGTGGTGTATGAGTCCCAAATCACTAAATCTAGGCCATAGAATCTAAGAACACATGAATTATGATTGGATGTTGGTAAATGTCAGGATTAATCTCAAAAAGATGAGTGAAATAAGGCCACTTTAAAGCATAAAGAAGCCCAATTAATTAATGAAACCCTAGATTAGTGTGGATGTGTAAAGGTACACTTTACAACACCCTAAATAAGGTACAACTAGGTACACTTAGTTTACAAGGGCCCAAGACCTAATGTGAATGTGTTAAACACATTACAACACTAAATCAAGGCAACATTTAGCTCAATTTAATAGGGAGGGCCCAAACAAGTGTGAAAATGTAGAGGGATACATTTTCTATCACTACAATGTAAAATACATATTACAACACTAAATTAAGGCTTAATTAAGTCCAAACTAAGATTAATTCCAAATTAAGTGTGAAAATGTAAAAGGGATAAATTTTTCTATATTACAATCATTACATTTGACATAAGGTAAAAAGTAACTTGTAATTCAAACATGGGGTGTAACAATATATTTTGGAAGGCCTTTCTTCTACCTTGAAATGATTCTATAGGATAAGTTCTCAATGAAGTCCTCAAGCCTAAGAGAAATGGGCAAGGGATGGAGGTCATAGAGTCCCCCTCAAATATCTTATCCATGGGTGCAACAGAAGAAAAGGAGCATCTTTCCAATGATTCTAATCATTAATCAACTATCTCAAGGGAAGATAAATGTCACACAAAAGTTGAGGGTATAATAGGAGTAGACAAAATGGAGCAGTAAGCAGTTAGATTAGATAGATGGTGGGACTCACCAATGGGAGAAAAGGGAACTGAAGGAAGAAGACTCTTCAAAGTCACACCAATTGCATGAGAAACCCCCTTGCAAACATTACTTGGTATATGGAGAATATGAAGAAAAGATCCAACATCATGAGAAGAATCATCATCATGAGATGAAGCATTTATAGTCAAATTAGATAGATGGTGATACTCACAAATAGGAGAAAGAGGAACCAAAGGAACAAGGCTCTTCAAAGTCATGCCAACTGCATGAGAAACCCCCTTGTGAACATGACTCATCACAAGGAGAACAAGAAGAGAAGATCCAACATCATGTGAAGAATCATAATTATGAGAGGAAGTGTTTATAGTCAAGTGATCTTCATGTTTACTCCACCAAATAATTACCCCCTTATGTTGAGAGAGTGGACAATTAAAAGCCAAATGACTAATAGAAAAATATCATCTACTTCTTAAGGGGAGATCCTCATAGTCAAGCAATTGATTCCAAAGCCTATCCCATCAATTATGTTTAGTTAAATTTTTTTTAATTTTTTTTAATTTTTTTTTTTAAATATGTGTATTTAATTATATATTACATTCTAGTATTGTATGATTGGTTGTTTTTTTAAATACAATTTGAGAAAATGGGTATTTTTTGTCTCTTTTATTAGATACAAATATAATTACTATAATTAATAAATATTAAATGATATTAGTTAAATGATTTTTTTCAATTAAAATAGGATGGTAAGAGGAGAGGACCAATCATTCTATAGGTGAATTTCACACCCCTCAAGCTCCTAAATGGAAATTCAAATGTCCTTGAAATTTTCACCATGTTTATATTGGCAAGTTAAGTGATTAGAGTTATTGTTTTCGGTTAGGGACATGGATAATGTAGTCACATTAGCCATGTCTTCACAAAGTTTCCTAAAAACACTATAATGAAATACTAATCGAGAGGCATGCATAATTAGTTGTTTCTTTGGTATGACTTGTGAAAAAAGATTGTCTTATTTATTTTAGGATTATAGCATAATGACTATTAGTCCTTAACTTTACAAGTAATAGATAAGAGGAAAATAAATTAAAAACCCTTTGTTGGACACTACACAACAATTGAGTCATCTATCCTATTTACCATTTTTATTCAGGATGAGATATACTACACAACAATTAATAAATATGTAGTTAAAAAAATTACTTTCTACTACAAGATAGGATTCTACAATCTTAATTCTCAAACATAATAGTATTTTCCAATAAATGAAAGTAAATAGTACATTAGATTGATAAAATTAAAAAATATGTTGACATTTAAATCAATCAAAATGAAAATTTTAATATAAGTGATAAATTAGTTGTCATAAATTCAAATAGATATATTTTCTTATCTATGAGTTTAATTAAAAAAACCTAATTCTAGTTCATTAATTTCTTCCAAAAACACTTACTCCTAATTATGTTGAAGGTGTTCCCTCTATCAGCTTCACGAAGCTCACTTTTCCCTTAGACAATGTAGATTCTTGGACAGGGCATGGAAGACGATTGTTCAGATCATGATCGTTCCTCTTTCCTTTTTTTTCTACCATTTTTCATTTTTTTCCATTTTTCACATTCAATGGTGGTGGAAACTTTACCTTTAGCGGATTTGCAAGTCTTCCCTACACCTTTCTCAAAGGCTTTCCAATACCAAGGTTGTGTTTTGCAATCAGAAGAGAGTGGGAGAAGAGATAGGTCACATGATGGGACAAAATTATATAAGATGCACCTACAACTAGAGGGAACGAATGCATCCGATGGATGATAAGGTTATAAATGAGCACTAAACGTCGATTGCATTCCCGACAAAAGTTGTAAGCTTAACTTATACCAATCTCTAGCTAGTAAGGTGGTGAAACATTTTGTTAGTGTATACATTATCCTTTCCATACATGTAGGCTAACTTAAGCCTACTTAGACATTCATTATGTAGACAGTATGAAGCTGCCCACCTCATTGGCATCCTTGACACCTATTCCTCATGAGCTGCCTAGCTGTTTTGGAGACTAGAGAGATGTCAATGTTCTTTGTACACCCATGCTTGGTTATTGGGGAGTTTCGAGAGGTATTATTGTCTTCAACGCCTCATGCTTAGTTGATCTCCTTTATATCTATGTCTTTGTTTACCTAATACATAGATTGACTACATACAATTTTTAGTGTGTTCATTGTCCTTGAATTGTATCTTCGTAATTGCTAGTTTCTTCATGGTATCAGAGCAGTCTGAGATATCTCTAGGCCATAAAGTGAACTACCTGATTGTGTTTTGTTTTTTTGATGAATTTCTATCTCTGCTAATTATTTGTAGGATGCATCAAGGGTTTGAGGAGGAAGAGGTTTTTATTCACATTTAATCCATTTGGAGAGGGTAATCATGCCCATCGACCCTAGTTTCCATTTAAAGGCACGATTTCTTGTCTTGCAAGGCTATGATTTTATTATTTTACAGGCCAAGTATTCTTGAGCCCTACGTAATGATAACTTCTTTCCTTCCACATTAGACGTACAACATCATCTGGTGATTGAGAGTTGTAGAAGAGCATAGCCTAAAGTGTTCACATTTTCAAATAGAATGCCTCAAATCATTAGCGCCCAGTCTGCCCTCTCTAATGGTTTCCATCAGGCTATCCCTTTGACTTGGGCTCAAAAGAGTGACCTAGCATTTATATTTTCTTTTGTGATAATTTTTGAATGACTAGAAAGCCTGGTGTATCAAATAACTCATTTTTTATTGTGAGAGGAGGAACGGTCGAAGATGGTGACTCCCTCAACATTGTAAAACCCAAAATCTCAATTCAATCCATGATGTAACTGTGTTAAAATAAGATGATAAGGAGTGAGGGTAGCCTATCCCTGGCTTTGAATAGACCTTTATTTCTAGTATGACAAGGCACAATTTTGTTGTTTTGCAGGACGGTAGCTAGTCAGTGGCTTTCGTGATTTGAACGGGTTTCTTTGCATTTTTCCAAGGGATCTGCGCATCATTCCTTGGCACAATTTGAGGGCTGAGCATTGCATTTGAGGGTCGAGCTGTTGCAGCTTATGTATTGAGGGCTGAGTAGGAGCCATGTAGGTCGCATGGGAGAGAAGAGGTGAGCAGTCTTTAAAGACTGTCAATTTTGTGCAAAGGAAGGGTGCCACTATTTTTCTCTCTTTTTTTTTTGTTGTTCCTCTTTTTTCTGAAATTCTACACTAACATTCATTTTTTAATAATTAGAAAAATTATTTGTAAGGAGGATCAATTTTTTAAAAGGTGAAAATTTCAAATTGTAATAACTTTTGCATCATAGCTCGTATTAGAGCTTTGTTTTCTACAAAAGTGCATTTTTTTGCCAGAACTGCAAAAGAGCATATTATCGCACTAATTCTATAAAATGTCAGTTTATGCCTCTTTTGGGTTAGTTACAAGCACTCCTATAAAGTTCCAAATGGAGGGAGGGAGGCAAGGGTTGGGGCTTAAACAAATAATCAAGGGGGGTGTTGTGTGTGGTCCATTTTCACACTTCCTAAAGAAGTGTTTTTGTGTGTTGTGTTTTTCCATTCACTTCTGCATGTATTTCTAAGTTCTTCATTTGTGCATTTCTACAAGAAACTATCTAAGTCAAAGTTGTATGGAATCTAATGTTTTTGATAAAAGAAAAACTGAGTTTTATAGGGACCTGAAACCACAGAGTTTACAAATAGTAGGAATAAGCATTAAAGTCACCAAAGACAAAAAGGTTGCATCAAAATAAAGCCCAAGACACACAACAGCCACCAACCCAGGGACAACAAGGGCGACAAAAAGACCCAAATAAAAAAATCAATAAGAAACCCCCAGCTAACCTAAGAACTTAAGAGCTTTAGCAGCCTCAACTTCGAGATTGTGCATATCTTGAATTCCCTTCTTCAAGACTTGAACCATCTAGGGTGTAGGAGGAGTCTTCCTCTTCATACTAGCTCTCATCTACTTGGAAATACCAACATCTTCAGTATTTTTTTTGTCCTTATCCATAATTAGATCCACAACTAGAGAACCCTATTGTGAGTTCCCCAGTTTCTCAGACATTGCATTAATGATGATGGCATTATGTTTTGCCATTTTGTGATTTTCTCCATAATAGTTCTCATAGTGTTTTTCATTTTACCTATTTCATCTTCCAGACATTTAAATTTTCCTTCATTTTCCTAGGCCTCCATTCTCATTCTATCCTCCTTCCTCCCACACTCCACAGTTATAAGGGAGCTAACTTTACCTTCCAACTCCTCTAGCTTGCCATTGAGGGCTCTATTTCTGAGATTAAGGTCTTTAATTTCATGAAAATCTCATTTCATTATTCTAAAGTAATCCATAGCACCATTCCTGGCAATCGCCAAGACATACCCAAGAAACTCACGATCCAGTTTCAAATGGTGGTCCTCAGGGTTTAGGTCTCTAACGAATTTTGGCCTATTTTTTCTATCCAAAGCAAGGAAGGATGAGAAGCAAGGAAGGATGAGTGAGAGTTTTAGCTAGCATTAGGGGTCTCCGAAAAGTACTCCAGGGAATCCTCAGAGTAAGAAACTAGTTTGATAATAGGGGATTCTTTTTGGGAGGGCTTGACATTCTTACCAAAGTGGCTGGGGTTTTTAGCTTTCAGAATAGAGCAGCTGGGATTTTTGGCAGCACTAGGATTCATGGGCAGGGGATTACCCTAATAGGTTTTCTTACCAAAATTAGGGGTTAGGGAACTTTCAATGTTCCATTCAGGGTCAAGCTCCTTACCATCCTTTGAAACACTATCCTCAGTATCCTCATCATCTAAGGGCGAGGCCAAAATAGGGTTGGATAAGGCTAACATGTTTTGAAAGTGCTCATAAATGAGCCTAATAAGGCCAAAATGTAGAATAGGGTATTTCTTAGGATCCTTCCTATGATCCCCCAGGCTATTACTCATGGAATAGTACAAGTAATAAGGTAAAGAAACCCTTACCTTGTGACAAAAATGGTTGAGCACAGCAAAGTGGTAGCCATAAACCCTGGTGAATCTACCATCCAAAGTAATGTATTCCATAATGACTATAAGCACCTTCCTCCATAGCGATTTAATCATATCTACTTTAAAATAACTATTGATGACTTTTATTAGCTTGGTCTTTTATTTCTCTTTCCTAGGGAATTTGATAACCACTTCATTAGAGAACCTTTTGTCATCAAAGAATTTCATTCCCTCATAGACATGCCAGTCACTTCTCCAATAAGGTTCTCATCCACCTTGACTTGCCTACCAAACAAAAATATTTTTCCATTGTTCCAATTTTTCTCAAAGTACTTGGTTACCTTTAAATCAGGCCCATGAAGCTTCTCAATGAATGGGAGCAAACCACCATGTTCACTTTTTTCCTAGACCTTTGGGTTCCTCTTATGCATTTTGTAGGTTTTTGGCTCCACCCTTTTCTTGTCACCTTCGATTGTCACAAAAACCTCACAACCAGAGTAATGAGATGAACTGTCATAGCCAGACTAGAGAACCCACAAAATGTGCTACCTCTTAGTGATAGTTAAGATATTCAAATCGACCCAACCAAATCTAATGATGTCGAAGTACTTGGCCCTAATTACTCTCATTAAATCAAAATAAGTCATTGTTTTCCCATGCATGATATCATAATTAATTAAATCCTTGACATTGGCACCAAGATCACTGAGGTTCTACCACATGACCATCTCAGATTGTTTAACCCCTTCATTAGCAAAGAAATCAGCCACACTATTGGCCTCTCTAAACACATGAGTAATTTTAACTTTGTCAAAATTAACAAGGAGGTACTTAGCCTCTTCTATCCAACTTTGGATCAACCATGAAGGAGGGGACTTCCCTAGGAGGAAAACAATAATGTTTTTAGAGTCTCCTTTGAGCCATAAATATTTAATATTCCTTTTAACTTCCAAGTTAATCACATGAAAGGCTCCAATATCTTTAGCCAAGTGATTAGTTTGAGAACCAATGGGAATAGCCACCACTGCTAGAAAATTACCATTAGAATCCTTAATCACACCTCCACTTCCAACTAATCTTGGGTTTCTCTTCATCACACCATCGAAATTAGCTTTAAACTAGTCACATAGAGGAAAACTCCAGCTCACCCTTGTCCAATCTTTTTTCATAGGTTTAGATGCCTTTGACACATCATTTTTAATCTTCCACTCCATGGATATCTTTAAATCATATAGCATGCACACCACAACCTCTTTTTTATTCTCTTTTTGAGGAATGATATTATACTTTTCCACAATTAATCAGAAGGTTTTTCCAAAAATATTATTCTCTGACATTTCCTTGTCTCTAAAAATTATATTATTCTATTCTTTCCACACCCCAAGCTATATAGGGGAAAGTGAAAGCCCATAATCTTTGAATAGAAGGATTCAAAGAGGGAGCTTTCCATTGATGGAATAAGTCTTCAATAGTATAAGGAAACACCCATGAGATATTCCATAGTTAAAAACTTACTTTATATGGTGGCAGTAAATGGACAATGGAGAAACAAGTGATTTACAGACTCCTCTTTATTCTTGCATAGATAGCACCAATTAGGTATCTGGAATCCACGCTTGCAGAGATTGTCAAATATGAGCACTTTGTTTTGAAGAAGGATCCATAAGAATATATTGAATTTGGGAGTCAAATGTTTAATCCAAGCTCTAGCCCATAAGGGAATAGGGGATTGAGAAAAGGATAGCAGAGAAACAACCGAAGAAATTGAGAAATTGCCCGAAGGATTATCTTTCCAGAATAAGATGCCATCCTGTTGAGTTGAACCCATCCTAATAAGAAACAAAGATGGGTGGATCGGAGCAAGCTCTGAGCTGAGCTGGTGTAAGTCCACCTAGCTCCCATCATGCCAATAGTCCTTAACTTGAGTTCCAAAAGTCCTTTTGCGGGTATTAGCCCACCTATTAAATCTCTCATAATTAATAAGGGGATCTCTTAGCAGCCATTTATCCTCCTAGAACTTAACTTGATTTCCACTTCTTATATTCCATCCAATACCTAAATCCACAATCTTTCTCCCAGTAGTCATATCATTCTAGCATGCTAATCCATGGGGCAAAGATGGAGAGTCTAGAAGATCCTTAAGAGATCCACAATTAGCCTTATGTTTACTTTTTAAAATGTCTTTCCATTCCCCATTAGACAAAAATGATCTCTAGATTTGCTTAGGAGGAAGCATTTTATTCATCATTCTAATCTTTCATAGACCCAAACCACCCATCTTCTTTGGCCTATAGACAAGATCCCATCCAATAAGAGGCATTCTCTTTCTATCTTCAACCCTTGACCAAAGAAATATTTTTTTGATTTTTTCAATAGCATCAACAAATTTAGTAGGAATTTTGAAAAGACTTAGGGCATAAGTCGAAAGACTTTGAAGAAAGTCTTTAAGAAGCTAGATTTTTCCTACTTGACTTAGAAGGGCTCCTTTCGATCTAGCTAGCTTTTTTCAAAACCTATCCACCAACAATCACCAGAAAGACTCAAGAAGTTTAAGGCCTAAAGCCAGACCAAGATAAATGGAAGGTAAAGATTCCACTCTAAAACCTAGAATTCTTGCAATCTTGACCTATCTATGATCAGGAATATTGAAGAAGAAAAGAGAACTCTTCAGTCTAGTAACTGACTAACCAAAAGCTCTCTCATACTTATCTAAAATTCTTTTCAGATTCTGAGCTTCAGTCACCGTGGACCTCCCCATCAACATAGAATCATTAAAAAATTGCTGATGAGAGAAAATTGGATTACTAGAAGAGGGCCTTAAACCAATCAAATAAACCTGGTCAATCAATCTTTTTAGATTACACCCAAGACACTTAGCCATAATAGTGAACAAAATAGGGGATATAGGATCTCCCTGTCTTAAACCTCTCGAATTCTGCAAAAAATGAGATGGGGATCCATTCACCATAATAGAGATGGACACAGTAGAAACAAGTTTCTCAACCATCTAAAGAACTCTAATGTTGAAACCAAACTTTCTCATGATCTTGAGTAGGAATTTCCATTCCACACGGTCATAGGCTTTCGCAATATCCATCTTTAAAAGAAAACCTTTAGTTTTGGATTCCACAAAGGAGTGGATGTTCTCATGGACAGTGACAATAGAGTCCAGAATCTACCGACTAGGGATAAAGCCATTTTATTGGGGAGAGATCAGAGAGGGAAGGAGTAAGAAAATTCTCGATGTTAGAACCTTAGAGATTATCTTATAGAAAAAAATACAGAGAGTTATAGGTCTAAAGGCTTCAAATTCCATCGCTCCAGGTTTCTTGGGGATAAGGACCAAGAAAGTAGCATTTAGTTCCTTTAGGAGACTTTGTGATCCAAAAAGCTCTTTGATTATGTAATATAATGTTATTATAGTTCCCTTAATACCTTTCAATTATCATGATTGGAAGATGAAAGAAATTATTTCAATTAAGAACAAAGTACTATATAGGGTAATTATGGGAACAAAGAAAAAACCTACAGTAGCTAAAGATAAAGAATTTTTTTTCAATAAGTGTGATCAAGCATTTGGCTTCCTATGTCTAAGTTTATCTCCTAATTTTTTGTTCCATGTTGAGAACTTGAAACAAACCAACCAATTTTTGGAATTTCTTGATAAACTATTTGGGAAAATAGATGAACTTAGAAGCCAAGAGTTGGAAAATCAACTTTTAGGTCTTAGTCCTAGGAGTTTCTCAAATTTACAAGACTTTTTCACTAAGTTTAAATCTTTCAAGTTGCACTTAAAATATTTTGGAATTGACAAGAAAGAGGATCAATTAATTCTTTTTGTACTTTCTAAGCTAGGCCCAGAATTTTCTATGTTTTTATCGACTTTCTACTCTACTAAAAGGGCTCTTGGAGCCTCATGGTCAATGCCCATAGTTAAAAAATTTATTACTGTCCTCATAAGGGAGCAAGAAAAGTTAATTCAAATGAGTACTTTGAAGTCAACTAAACCTCAAGCCCTACTTGTAGGGAATGAAACACATCAAACTTCAAGAGGGGAGAAGAAGAACACTAAAAAGCGCAAGGAAGTTAAGAGAGAAGAAAAAATTGAAAAATCCAAAAAGGACTGTCAATGTGAAAAGAGAACTTTAAGTGTGCCTTTTGTAAAAATCTTGGACATGATGAACATCAATGCATGAAGAAAAAAATTGAATTTCTACAAAAAATTCTCAAAAAGAATAATATAGGGATCCTTGATTCTATCAAGGCATCTTCATCAAATCAAGATAATACTAAGGAAAAAGAGAAA
The DNA here is from genome assembly GCA_007258455.2 of Sequoia sempervirens. Classification (NCBI taxonomy): domain Eukaryota; kingdom Viridiplantae; phylum Streptophyta; class Pinopsida; order Cupressales; family Cupressaceae; genus Sequoia; species Sequoia sempervirens. The sequence goes on from VDFB02088339.1 coordinate 48,942, forward strand.
TCAAAGGGAAAAGCCTTAGTTAGTAAAGAATATTTATCTCCATCATGGATTATATACTCTAATGGTTCAAACCATATGGGCTCTTCAAAGGTTTTCTTTTCATCCTTAGAACCATCAAGTATGTCCACAATCACCTTAGGTGATGATACTCTAACATTGGTAAAAGGGAGAGGGTCTATTGAAGTTTAAGGAAGAACATTTTCAAATGTTCTAAGTGTACCTTCACTTTCAACTAATCTCCTTTCAATGTATCAAGTAACTCATTTAGGGAAGGGCATGAGAGTACACTTATGTCTAGATTCAATTGAGATAAGAGAATTACAAAGCAGCAATTTGGTAGCAATAGGAGAGGAAAATCACCAATCCATATTATATACCTTCTCCAATTTTTCCATAGATATTTCTCCAAAAGCACCACTAACTCATTCAGATAAAGTTAACAAACTACAACATCAACGATTTGGCCATCTTAACTAGTGCTATCTTGAACAACTATGTCAATAGAATATGGTTAAGGGATTACCTAAGGTTAAATTTTCTAAAGGGCTTTATGAGGGTTGTGAACTTGGCAACCATCCAAGAGAAAAATTTGACAAAGGAAAATCATGGAGGGAAACACAAGTTTTAGAACTTGTTCATATATATATTTTAGGGGCTTTTCCCCATCCATCTTTTACAAAGGCTAGATGTGTTCTCACGTTCATTGATGATTTATCACATTTTACATGGGTCTACTTTCTTAGGGAAAAATTAGATTTGGTTGAATCTTTTCAAGATTTCAAAGCTCTTGTCAAAAAGAAATCAAGGAAAGTCATCAAGGTTCTTCAAACAGATAATGGGATAGACTATGTCAACAATAGTTTTGAGCATTTTTGTATATCAGAGGTGATAGATCTGTAGCAAAAAAAATTGTATACCCCACAACAAAACGGTGTTGCATAATGAAAAAATAGATCTTTAAAAGAGATGGCTAATTGTATGATTCACTCGAAGGGCCTCACACCATCATATTGGATAGAAGAAATCAACTATGCATGTTACATACATAATAGACTTCCACATGAAGCGTTAAAGGGTATCACTCCCTTTGAAGTTTGGAAAGGATGGAAACTAGTAGTTGATCATTTCAGAGTTTTTGGCTCTCATGCCATGGCACGCATTCCAAAAGAGAAATGCAAGGTATGGATACACAATCCAAACCTTGCATCTTTATGGGATTTCTAGATGGTGTAAAAGGCTATTTCCTACTCCACCCTACCACACATAAGTTTTTTATTGAGAGAAGTGTTAATTTTCAAGAAACATCTCTTGAAAATATACTTCACACTTCTCAACATATTCTAGAATCTTAATATCTTGATTATAGTACCGATGATTCAAATCACACTCAACAAATTCCTAGAGTAGTATCTTCTTTTTCCAATTTTCTCATAGTGATGAGAGTGGTGAGGGATCATCTTCATCTAGTTTAGGGATTGCATTAGAAGTTGATATTTTTGCACTAGACTCACACACATCTCACACTAAATAGGGTAGATACAAAGGTATAAGATTCAGTAGATAATAAACAAATTTAGGTAGGATTTTAGGTGGGGGACATGCCTTCTTTGCTTTAGTTTTTGATCCACAAACATTCTGAGAGGAATCAAGCATACCAAAGTGGGATATTGCTATGGATGAATATGATTCCTTGATTAGAAATCACACTTGGTATTTGTCTTCACTTCCTAAGGGAAGGAAGATAGTTCGATGTAGGTGGATATATCAAACTAAATTTGCAATAAATGGGTCAATTGATAAGTACAAAGCATGATTGGTAGCCAAAAGTTTTTCTCAAGTTGTTTACATTGACTATATAGAAACCTTTGTACCAGTTGCTAAGATGACTTCCATTAGACTCAATCTTTCTATAGCTACATCACATGGAGGGGATGTGCATTAGATGGATGTGAAGAGTGTATTTCTTCATGAAGACATTGAGGATGAAATCTACATGAAACAACCTCTAGGGTTTGTTTAGGATTCATCCTTAGTTTGTAGACTTAGGAAATCTCTCTATGGCCTCAAACAAGCTCCTAGAGCTTGGTATTCCAAGATGGTTTCCTACCTCCTATCTTCAAGTTTTACTAGATGTCATTCTGATCCTAATGTGCATCTACTACACCAAGATGATTCACTTTTGATATTGATTCTATTTGTTGATGATCTTTAAATTACTCGGAGTACTTCAACTTCCATTGCAGTAGTGAAGACATCACTTTAGGATAGCTTTGACATGATAGACTTGGGTTTATTGCACTATTTCCTTAGTAATGAGATTTCATAGTCAAATTTTGGGATTACTCTTGCACAACCCAAGTATACTCTTGATCTACTTACATGATTTCATATGAATACTTGCAAACCATATCTGACTACTTTTCTTTCTGGAGTCAAGCTTGAGGCTTCCTATACTACACCATTGGCTGAAGCTACATTGTATCGAAAACTTGTTGGTAGTCTTATATACTTGACTCATACTAGGCTAGACATTACCTATGTAGTAGGCATGGTTTTGAGATTCATATAGAAACCTCATGAGCTACATTGGAAATAAGCTAAGAGGATATTTCACTACCTTCATGGTACTCTTCGGTTTGGGATTCACTATAGAGTTGGTTCATCACTTGACTTGGTTGGTTATACAGATTCATATTGGGTTGGTGACACTGAGCATTGCAAGTCCACTTCAGGTTATAGATTTTCACCTTTTTCAAGTCCTATCAGTTGGTCCAGCAAGAAGGAAAATGCTATTGCTATATCAACCATAGAGGCAGAGTTCAAGGGGATGTTAAGTCAACTACCGAGGCTATATGGCTTCAAGGAATTCTTTTTGACTTTGGTACTCCTTTCAGGAAACCTATAGTCATCTATTATGACAACTTGAGTACTATTCAAATATGCAGGAATCTAGTTCAGCATCAATGAACCAAACACAAAGATTCGTATGCATTACATTTGAGAGCTAATTCATGGTTAGATCACCGACTTAGTCTTCTACCAGTCTTCAAATTAGGTTGGTGACATCTTCACCAAACCCTTCACTGAGAGAAAGTTCATTCATCTATGAGATCTTCTTGGCATGTAGTCTATATCATCATCATGATCCTTCGAGGGGGATTTCTAGTCTTCTCTACATCTTCTCTCTTTTTGGAGGATATTTTTTCCCATTGGGTTATCTATCTTACTCAATTTTTTAGAGAGATTGCATTGTACATGAGTACCTTATTAGGCTTCATGGTTAGGACTCATTTTCTTTTGCATTGTACATGGGTACCTCACTAGGATAGTAGTTGGGATGCATTTTATCCATGCCCACCTAAGCTATGCTTAAGGGAGGTGTTAGTGTATACATTATCCTTTGCATACACGTAGGCTAACTTAAGCCTACTTAGGCATTCATTATGTAGACAATTTGAAGCTACTCACCTCATTAGCATCCTTGACACATGTTCCTCATGAGTTGCCTAGCTGGTTTGGAGACTAGAGAGTTTTTGATGTTCTTTGGACATTTGTTGCTTGGTTATTTGGGAGTTTAGAGTGGTGTAGATGGTGTTTAATACCTCTTGTTTGGTTTATCTCCTTTATATCTACATTGTTGCTTACCTAATACATAGATTGACTGCATATAGTTTTCAATGTGTTCATTGTGCTTGAATTGCATCTTCATAATTGTTGGTTTCTTCACATTTTTAGGCCAAAGGTGTTCCCTCTATGAACAAGGCAACCTATACAAGTGCATCAACAATTATCTTGTGTTTGTATCAATGCAAGATGATTAAACAATTCCTAGTCATTCATCATTTTTCATAATATTTTGGTTTTTTTTCATAGCTTTTTGTTGCTTTCGCACCACTATTAGTTTCCACTCCTCCAAAATCTTCCTTGGTATTGACCTTTCACTTGTCCAATTTGGCAAGCTATAGCCTAAAAGTAAGGATTCAACAATGGTTTTAGAGTATGTTTATTAAAATGAAAATTAAGGTCAAGATCCTAATAATGAGCACTTTTAACATTAAGACATCCTTTACCCTATGTAGTGAAATATATATTAGCATAATATATAAATTATATTTTATATAATAAAAAATAAATTATAAATAATACAATTATACTACTTATTATTATATATTATATTCTTTAACAAAATTATTAAATACATATATAAAATTATTATAATTAATAAGTAATAATTATTATATTTTATATAATACATATTAAATCATATATAATATATTTATTATTATATATAATATTATATATATTATATTATTATGTATTTTATTTTATAATAAAAATTATTAAAAATAAATATGAAATTATTATAATTAGTAATCAATATATTTTATATAGAAAAAATGAAATTAAAATATAAAAAATATGATAGTTTAATTGATCTTTGGAGAGATTAGAAAAAAGAAAGAGAGATAGAGAGGAAGGCAATTTATATAGAGAGAGGTATATATACTAACACTTGCACCTAAAGGAGGTTCTAAAATTACGCTGATAGAAAACTATATGCATGTTAATATGTTAGAGAGTATGTGTTTGTACATGGATGTGCTACAAATTCTACTTGCATGTGGTTATATTAAACAATTAATCATACATGTTAAATAATGGAATGAAATAAATTTACACAAATCTAGAATTTTTCTTTAAAGAAATTAATTATTATCCAATTATGAAATATTTGCATGTAGATTTAAAACATAAACCAATACAAATGAAAAAAGAAAGTTACCATCAAATTGCCAAAAAATAGTACAAATGGAAATAAAATGTTCTCATCTAGTTGTCAAATCCATATTTATATGCTTTTTCATATGATAAGTGTGATTTTGGAGGTTTTTACCTTATATTTTAGAGGATTATACCATTAAAATGAAAATGGTTTACCATTAAATGGTAGCCAACACTTGTTTTCCAATGAATCAATAGTGGTTTGTAGGCATGAGACTTGTTTTAGGATCAAATCTCACACTATATGTAGCCTATCGGCTAATAAAGAGAGAGAAAATCAAAAGATAGAGAATGAGAGAAAGAGAGACATTTAGATAGATAGATATCAAGAGAGAGATGGAAATAGGGATTGAAAGAGAGAGGAATAAACAAAGAGAGAGATAAATACAAGAGAGAGAGAGAGAGAAGAGAGAGAAACTAACTTTTTATTGGTTGTTTCATGTCCACAATTCAAGGATGGTATGTGTCCTTGGGGAGTTATTCTCAAGGTAGCATGTCATTTGATTAAGGATATGATAATTCACATTTAAGACCTCTTGAATGTACCCATTGCACACTTAAGGAGATGAACATATAGAGAGAGAAAGAGAAAGGATGGGAAAAGGGAGAGGGGGATAGAGATAAGGTATAGATAGGCAGAAAGAGAAAAAAGAGAAAGAGAGAAAGACAAAAGGAGGAAATGAGACAAAGGGGGAGAAAGAGACGGAGATAGATAAAGAGAGAGGAACAAACATGGAAATAAAGGGGTAAAAAGAGGGATAGGGAGATAAAAAGAGAGAAGAGAGAGAAACAAAGATAGAGATAGAGAGAAAGAGAGAAAGAGAGAAATAGAACTAGAGAGATAAAGAGGGAGACTAATAGATATAAAGATATCAATATATAGAGAGATAGGTAGAGATATAATGGAATAAAGAGGGACAGATAAATACATAGAGATAGTGAGGGAGATAGAGAAAAATAGATAAAGGAATAGAGAAAAAAAGATGAGGAGAGAGACATAGATAGAGATAAAGTCGCATAAAGAGAGGGAAATAAAGATAAATAGAGGGAAGAAAATATATATAGAGAGAGAGAGAGAGGGAGATAATGAGAAACATATAGACAAAGAGGGAGACAAAGAGATAGAGAGAGGTAGAGAGATAAAGAGATAAATATGAATAGATAAAGATATAGGGATGGTGATTGATATATCTCTCCCTATTGCTCTATATCTCTCTATATCGTCTACTATATACGTCACTCCCTCTTCCCCTCTCTATCTATTGAGCTATCTCTCTCTCCCCCTCTCTCTCATTCACTCCATCTCTCCATCTCTCCCACTCTATATCTCTATCTCTATTTCTCTCTTTATCTCCCTTTCACTCCTCTCTCTATCTCTTTCTATCCATATATTTTTGTACCTCTATCACACTCTCTCTATCTTGTTCACTATCCCCCTCTATCTCTCTATATCACCCTCTTTCTATGTCTCTCTCCCTCTATATATATTGAGCTATCTCTCCCTCTCTCCCCCATCTTTTTCTCTCCCTCTCTATGTATCACTCTCCCCCTCTCCCCCGCTTCTTTCTCTCCCTCTTCTACATATCTCTCGCCCTCTCTCCCCCTCTTCTTTGTCTTCCTCTTCAACCTATATCTCCATCTCTCCCCCTCTTCTCTATCCATCCTAATCTACCTATCTCTCTCCCTTTCTCTCCATCCCTCTCGCTTTATCTTGCCTCTATCTATCTCTCCACATCTCTCCCTTCCTCGCTTCCTCCCTATCCCCTATCTATCTATCTATCTCTACCTCTCTCTCCCTTTCTCTTCCCATATATCTCTATCTTTCTCTTTCTCTTCCCATATATCTCTATCTCCCCTTATTTCTTTCTCCCTTTCTCTATCTCCCCCTATTTCTCTCCCTCTCTCCATCTATATTTACCCATCTCTAATTTTCTCTATTTGTTTCTCTTTGTCTCTCTCTCCCTCTCCCTCTCCCTTTCCCTCTCCCCCCTCTCTATATCTCCTTATATCTCTATCTCTATCACTCTATCTCACCATCTATATCTCTCTATCTCTCCCTCTCCCTCTCCTTCTTCCTCTATATCTTTGTATCTCATCCTCTCTATCTCCCTATCTCTCTCTATATTTATCTCTCCCTCTACCTATATCTCTCTATCTATTTGTCTCTCTCTTCCTCCCCCGCTCTATCTTCATCTCTACCTCTATTTTCCTCTCTCCCACTTTATCTTTAGACATGTCTCCCTCTCTCTATATATTTATCTCTTCCATCTCTACCTAGATCCCTCTCCCCTCTCTCTCTCTTTATCTCTCCCTCCTCTCCTCTCCATATCTCTATCATTCTTCTCCATCTCCATCTCCATCTATATCTTCCTCTCTATCTCTCTCCTTACCCACCTCCCCCCTCTCTCTCTATCTCTGTGTCTCTCTCTGTGTCTCTCTATCTCTCTCTGTGTCTCTCTCTTTCTCTCTCTCTCTCTTCCCCCTCTATCTCTCCCTCTTTCTATCCCTACCTCTCCCTCTCTCTTTCCCTCTCTCCTTATTGCAAACATAACATGAGCTTGTTGTTAATGGAGCCTAAATACCTTCCTAATTCAGAGGTTTTATTTCAATCATGTTTGGATCTCTATAAGTGCATGCATAGTTTATTTGAAGCTATCACTTCTTCATTAAAACTTTTGTTGCACAAACAACATCATTTACTAAATGACCTACCAACCAACCTCATGTGCTGCATAAATGTATTAAAAAAAATAGACCAAAATTTATCCTGATTCATCTTCCGCACTTCTTCGACGTACGAGTTGCACACTAAAGTGTGATTACTAGTTCTAACAAAAATGAATCATTGTTTTGGTGAAGTGTTCAAACTTTAAAACTTTGGTAGAACTGAAAATAAAGGCAAATAATACTGACCTAAAAGCTTCTGAGATGGAAAAGATATATTCTTTAAAGTAAACTTGAGACTGATGTTCCATTTTACAAGCACTGTAAATTCAACCCAACATTTTGTCACCATCCACCCAAAACCAGCTTCTCGTTTAGAAAAGGTATTTGCAAAAAGAAGGTAGGGACTGCAAATACAGGCGTCAAAATCTTGTTGGACTTGACATTCACAGGCAGTTATACACGAGGGATCCCAAAAAAGTCTGGCCCGCTTTAAGATAAGTTGCATTAAATTTTGCAGGCCGTGAGGCCATGCAATTCCCATCTCTCACGTTGCCATCACCTAATAGTTTCTGCGGGCCAACAGAAATGAATAATGCTGCCCATACGCGCACACAGAAACCCAAAACCAGAACAGCCTGTATTGTATCCTCTGAGTGTTTCGTGTACTCCGTGATCAAAGTGGGGAACTCAATTGTTGGGCAATGTCCAACAAATAGTTTTTTATTTTTTTCATTTCATCTATGATTTGTAAAGTTAAGGACCAATAGTCATTGTGTTTTACTCTAAAAAGTAAACAAAAAAATCTGTTTTCATAAGTCATATCAAAGAAAGAACCAATTATATAGTAACACATTAGACATGAAGTAATACATGATTTAATGAATGGGTTATAGTCTAACAATCTTTTATTGTTTTTAAACAACTTGGTGAAAACACAGTTAATATGGTTACATCTTTGATGATCTTGACCTCAAACAATAACTCTTAGCACTTAACATGCCAATAGAAACATGGTGATATTTTCATTGGAATTTGACTTACCAGTTTGGAGCTTGAGGGGTGTGAAGTTAGCCTATAAGAAGATTGGTGCTCTCTTATAATCATCCTTTTCTTATTGAAAAAACTTCTTTTAACTAGTATTATTTGATGTTGAAGAATAATAATTATATTTTTACCTAATAAATAGAAAAATATACCTTTTTCCCAAGTTATATTTGAAAAACAAATAATTATACAATAACACTATGTAATCTATAATTTAATATATATAATTTCAATTTAATTTTCAAAAGTAATTTTAAACAATTTAACTAAAGAAAACTAGCGGGAAAGGCTTTGGAATCAATTGCTTGTCTAAGAAGGTCTCTCAAGTAGACAATATTATACCACCAACCACCTAGCTTTTGATTGTCCACTCTGTTGGTGTAGGAGGATGACTACGTGGTGGAGGAATGCCTACAAAAATCACTTGACTATAAATGCTTCATCTCATGATGATGAGTATTCTTGGGATGTTGGATCTTCGCTGTGGTGAGTCATGTTTGCAAGAGGTTTCTCATGTGATTAGTGCAACTTTGGAGAATCATGTTCCTTTAGTTCATTTATCTCTTGTTGATGAGTCCCACCCTCCATTTGATCTAATTGCCAGCACCCCATTTCCTTTGGTCCTATTATACCCTTAGATTTTGTGCAACATCTACCTCCTCCTAAGATGGCTGATCAATGACTTACATCATCAGCAAGATGCTTCTCTACTTCTGTTGTACACATGGATAGGCTCTTTGAGGGGGAATCCATGGCCCCAACCCCCCTCTCCCACTTCTCATAAGTCTATTGACAACTTATTCTAGATAGTTGTTCTCAGATGAAAGAAGTGTCTTCCAAAACCTATCTCTCAATCACACACTATAGTGAAGATTGTGAGATTAAATAAAATTGAGTTTGAGAGTGTTTAGATTGAATCCCTCAATACTCTTTTAAGCTTATCAACTTAATTGCAATTTTATTGACTCTTAATTAACAACTTGACTATTCTTTAAACTGATATATCTAATATAAAAGATTTATGATCCTTCAAAACTATTTTACCTTATAAAAAACATCAGTAACATAAATATATTTAAAATTCTCATAAACAACTCAATTATACATAATTAATATAACTACATAATTAATGACCCAAACCCAAACTACTACTTTTTAACACCTAACTCGCCCACAGAAAAATAACTTTTTTAACACTGAGCTCGCCTACAGAAAAGGTGACAATCGAGTACTCTCCCTATTGCCACTTTCTTTCAATTCCAATTTCCTGCAGTCTTTATCGGCGGTTTCCGATGATCTTCTAGCTGTCCACAAAACTTGGATTCCAGCTGCTTTACTCGCTAGGCTCCGACCTTTATCCTTTCTTCTCACACATATTTAAACCACACGAAGCCTCTCGGTTCATCAGACATTCTCAGACATTCACAGCACTGCCTCGATATTTACTCTGAAATTCGCAGGTTAAATTGTTAGAATGAAGAACAACAAATTCGTCCAGCTGCTGCTTCGATCGAAACGGCAACACCGTAAGTTGGCTGTTCTCTGTGTCCGGCTACGGGACTGTGTATTGTCTTGCGTGGGTTTCTCTCACAGCTTGGTTCCCAAAGACGTACCACCCGGTCACGTAGCTGTTTATGCTGGTCCAAACCATGAGCGGTTTGTGATCCGAATTGGCCATTTAAATCATTCTCTGTTCCGCGCTTTGCTGGAAAAGGCCAAGTACGAATATGGCTTTGACACCCACAGGCCGCTCACCCTTCCCTGCGATGGAGACACGCTTCAGTATCTAAAAAATCTTCTTCGCAGCCAGAAAGATCCGTTGTTCCCATATTTCAATTTGGGCCAACAACAGATTACATATCGCTTCTAGCAGTCAAGTCTGTCTCTAGGATTTCTTCATATTTGCCCACTTTAGTATTTCATTGGCAATGTTCAGTTGGAATAGGGGGTGCAGCTTGGTTTAGTTTTGCTTTAAACAGTATATCTAAGTTTTGATTTGTTTAGATGATTAATTTGCAATCACATTATTATATGAATCTTAAGATGAGTTGTCTAAACAAATAAAAGCTTAGAATTTGTTGTTTAAATTTATGAAAAAAAAAATTGCAGCCAAACTCATGGTTATAGCCTGCACATAAGCATATAGCCTCATTGTATTTACAATTGTAGTGGAGCAAAGAATCTGAATGACCAAAATCTTTTAAAATTTATGGTAAAGTATTAAACTAGAAATCAAATTATAAAGTGTAAGAGGCATGAGGATAGGGATTTTTCACTAAAAAAACTTTTATATATTTTATAAAAAATATTTTAATTTTTTTGTCAATAGATACATATTTGTATGAATTTAAAACATAGAATTTAAAGAATATTATAGATCAGTTCTTTTAATAAGATAGTTGTTATTAGAATATTTTAATCTTAAATTAATAGAAAGAAATGAATCTATTTATGGATATTTTTAAAAAAAATTGAGTTATAATAATTAGCATTTCATTGTTGATAAAGATGAAGGCTGGGATGTTCTTCATGTCACTCCAGACCCCTAATGTATGGGGTAAGTCAGGTGATGGGGATTCTCCACCTCTTCCCACTACTACTGCTTTAACCACTTAGTGGTTTTGTTCTATTGATTTTATGACTTTTGAGCACTCCATTTGATTCTCAAAGTGTGATCTTATAGCTGCCCATCTTTTTTTTGCATGAATATGTGTATATTATTTTTTAATTAATAAAATCTCGATGCACCTATTATCAATAATTTATATATTCATCATATAACTATACTTGTATGTTAAATACTTTCGAGACTCAATTTACTTCTGCTAAATCCACACCTCCTTAATTAAATAATTTTAATAAAAGAATGAGATAATGTAATTCTTAGACCTGTTCTCCAAATGGCTCCCTTAACTAAAAGGGAACCTGATTTTGCACTTTTCATTGCTTAACTAGAATAACATTTAAATCACTATAGAAATCAGAACTGACTATATACATATGATGGTCTATCTAGGATCTCCTAGTTGACAGTGATACAAGTTCGAGCTAAGTTGCCAAGTGAGCAATAACCTAACTGGATTTAAATGAGTTGAATTGGATAGATGAAGAACACTTTGCTAGCAGTTTTTTAGAGAGCTTTGTGAGAGTTAAATGGTTTTAGCGTCCTCCCCTCATCCTTGGCTCTCATCCTTGGTATGTCTTATATGGTTTGACTGTATTGAGCATCTAACATTGTGCTTTGAAACATATGATATGTTCCCTTTTGCTTCCATCAACTCACAACTTTTGATGTTAACTAATTTTATATTCCATGAATGCATGGGTGTGAATGCCTATAATAGTTTTATTCAGTCAAATGTGAAATTCTATTATTAAAATTTAACATGATCTATGTAAAAAAAAGAGATTACATAGCATGGATATTTCTCTTTCTCACCATTTAGTTTTAATGTTCTTGTTTTCTAGTTTCTGATAAAACATCCAATGATAAAAAAACATACGGAACAAATATCATGTAACCCTTCTAAATGGAAGTTAATATTAGATCTTGCAACCTAAATAAACTAAATAACTAATGCTTTGCTCAGGCGAGGGTAATTATAATTACAAAACTTTTAAATCCATTAACACTAGGATTTGGCGACAGATGTTCCTGTCCAGCACCATGAATAGGGGGATAAAACTATGTAATCTTAATATGTATTATTTTTATTAATATAAATTGAAAGATGGAACTATAATAATGCATCATTTTTTTCGATTCTAATAAATTTTATCCTCTAAAATTAATATATATAATATCTTTTTAGTTTTAATAAGATTGATCAAAGAACATTATTCAAATTAAAGTTTTAATTATTGATATGATAATATTGATAGTGTATATTTAGCCGATAGGCTATATATAGTGTGAGGTTTCAGCTGAAACCTGTCTCACGCCGGCAAACAACTAAATATTCTCAGAAAACAACTGCTGAAGTCAGTAAACTGCAAAACTTATTTAGAGAAATTTCAAGGCAGAAAAATTCAAGCTTCTTACTACATTCAATTATATCCAATGTTGAGGTGCATTTATAATTCTCTAAATCAAATCAAATTTCTGTTGACACATTTAATATGCAGATCTCAGAATCTATTTGATCTCACACCAGCCCTAATTCCTTGATATTTTCATATCCACTTTTTGTTAAAAGATTGAAGTTGCAACTGTAGGAAGATTTTATGGTAGGTCTAGGATCGACAAAGAGGAGGCGATGAGTTGCGGGCTATCGAAGCTGTTAGAGGAGGCGATGACTTGTGGGCTGCTGAAGCTGTTGATGCCCACTTCTCCAATGGAGATCCTCCATCTAGTGGTTCTTTCATGGCTCCAGTCTAGTGGGCTCTTCCTGCTACCCAACGACAAGGCCCAGCTGTTCCTGGCCGCTATCTACAATCATTTGACATAATAGAGGATTAACAAAGAGAGGCGATGAGTTGCGAGCCACCGAAGCTATTACGCCCACTTCTCCACTAGAGTTCCTCCGCCGTTTTCTCAATAAGCATTCTTTTTCATCTTCCTTAATTAATGTATTGTCATTTGGGGAAAACTTGTGCAATTTTAATATGTAAATTGATGGAGAATTACAGTGGTCTAAATATCCAATTATGTGTGTAGAGAGAGAGAGAGGGGTATAAATATTTGGTTCTTTCTAAGTTCGCACCTCTGTCGAGATTCACAATATGGGACAACGTCTGTTGTTTAAATCAGGTAGCTTCAGACTCTAAAGCTGTCTAGTTAAAAAACATACGACGTAAGACGTATCCACAGATTTAGCTAAAACTATCGATAAGCATTTTCAATCTTTTCTTTTTTTGTGGTAGAGCAGAGCAAAGCAAAGCAGAGGACAGGCTGTTTGGAATCGCTGCTTGATATTTTCATTTGGATTTTTTTATTTTTTTGGGGAAACTTTTTGCTTGGGCGAATTAAGGTATTTACTTTGCTTGCTTGAATAAAAGCAAAATTCACAGAACCTCAAGGCTTAATAGTGAAGGCAACGCGAGGCCTGCTAATGGTGGGTTTTTCATAGGTGTTATGTGCTACATGCTTTTGAGGCTTTGCTATCGTAGAATGGATTTCACTTGGGTTTAGAGAGAAAGAAGATTTTAAAGCAAGGTTTAGTGTTTACATAGATAGGTAGGTCTGGTTACAATATTGGAGGAAATAATTGAAATTTATCCATTAAAGATAAATGGGTATTCTAGTACTATTTTCGTGTCTCCCAAAGAAGCATTTGGCACACATTACAAAAGGTCAGGGGAAGGTCAACATCAGAAGGCCAGCAAGTCCAACATTGAGAAAGATAGTCTTTAAGATTTTAGCTGTATGTTTGCAGGACTGAAAAGACCATTCCAAGAATGCATGTGTTGGTGTTGATTTTCCCATGGCACCAACCTTTCTTTTTAATATTTTATTCCTCATCACCTATTACAAAAGGGCCTTTCACTCCTCGTGGATTCCTAAGTCTTTCATTCTTTTAATTTCTCTCCAATAGTTCTTGTGACCTGTTTCATTATCTCTATCTGAAGGTCTTTTTCTTTACTTTCTCAACGGTATATGAGCTTCCTGAGTACCTACTCAGTCTTAATCTTCATTGCTCTGCCCCTTTTTCTTCTCTGGTTGTCATCAGTTGTTGTCACTAGAGTGCAGCTGACCTGCCTAAGTGGATAGGACTTGCTTTCATGTTAGGGTATGTTGTGATGGCATATTGGAATTAATGAATAAGATTCTTAAAATTTGGTGATGTTATCATTGGAAGATTTTTTTTTAATTTTTAGGAGCATGAAGGTTTTAGAGGAGGGGGGAAAACTGGTGCAAGTAGCACTGATGGCTATGAATTAATAGTTATGAATGAAATACTAAGTTGACTATTCTTGTCTACTTATTTAATATTTTCTTAATGTGCAAGGGTTGATAGCTTGATGGGCTTGGAAGAAAGAATGTGTTGATGTTGAAGTTTTAATGTGCTTTGGAGAGGTTGATGATAAATTATATGATGAATGAAGCAAAAAAGGCAGAAATGTTTGAAAGATTAGGGATCTTATATATAGCCCTCTGAGCTTTCATGACTCTAAACAAATAGGAAACTATTCTAAAGCCATTGTAGATTACCAAAAATAATTGTTGAGCAAGTAGGATGTTATATTCAATCTCTGTCTTAAAATCAGAAATGATTATAGATGGTAGGGACAAGAAGTTTATTATATCAGGCTCTTGAAAAATCCAGCAAAGGGAGCTAAATTGTATTTATGCATTAAATTTTTTTTTTTCATTAATATTGCTAGAGCACCTATAAAATCCATCAATGATTCTAGAAGTTAAGAGCAATGTATACCTTTTTATTTCTCTTACATTGCTGCTGTGTGGTATGCACTACAGAAAAATATAATTTTATATAGAAGCTTTAGAAATATAAGAGAAAGAAATTAAATAAGTTATTCTATTGTTAGTTTTACATTCACTATAGCATTGTGATTTTTGTTTTATAGGTTCGTTAGATAGAGTGAGGGGGCTCTGGTGAAGATGTTGTTCAAAATGTGGCTACTTCTCTTAGCATTAGTGGTGCCTGCTACCATGGTTGCCTCACCACATAGACCCATAGATGTGCCATTTCAAAATAACTATGTCCCTACTTGGGCTACTGATCAATATAAAGTACTTTGACGGTGGAAAGGAAGTTACATTTTCTCTGGAACTATTTACACATTGCGTGATCTGATCCAATAATCATGGAACCATTTATACATCCCTGAAATTGTAGATCTTGATTCATTATGTATTGCCAAACAAAGCACTTAATAGATTCAACAAAAAATTATATTAAAGATAAACTAAAACATACTGCAAATATGTTGTTGTGATGTGTGTTGAAATAAAGTAGGGCATAACTCATAATATCTTGTTTTATGTATCTTAAGCATCTTGGTTGGTGATGGTGTAGTCTACTGTTGTATACATTTTCAATTGTCCTTTTACAAAATAGTTATATTACCATATTTTTCAAATTCTATGGTGCACTTACCCTTTAATGTCAAAGAAATAATAATGTAATTGAAGTTGGGGAGGAGGACATGACCAAAATTAGCGTACTAAGATTTGTGCTAGACAAACATTTGGGACATTGTGCTTGATAGTCTGGAGGGCGGGCTGTCTCTTGAAGTCTAGGAAAAGTAAAGCTTTCATTAGAGTGAATAAAGTTGCACATTCCTTGCTCTACATTTTTCAAGCTGAACTTGAAGAGTGTATTTAGGCCTATTCCTTTTTCATACAAGATTATGACCATAAGAATAAAGAAAAATAGTACATGTAAGGGATTATTGTCCACAAAGGATCCAACGCCCATTAGTGCATGGATGGGGATATTCATTATAGATAGTGATGAGGGTTTCAACATTGTTTTGATTAAGAAGAAGAGAGATGCTAAGATTGAAAGGAAGGGAAATTGGATTAGGTTGTCGAAAAGAAAGGATACAAGTGGTAAAGAGAGGGTGATGATTGAAAAGGGCAGTGGCTAGATTTAACTAAACAAGAAAACTATCCTTAGAAGGAATTAAGATCAGCCACACGTAGCATCTAATAAATCCTTTCTTTGATGTGAAACATGTAAATATACTGTTGTAAGTATACTTTTATATAGTATTCTATCGGCATAACCCCTGCACCCCTTCTGATGCAAGTGCTAGTTTACATATACTTACACTATAAGCCTATTTAGGTGTCGATACTTGTATTTATGATGTGTCAAGTTAATTATGAGATTTTAAAGGTATGACTTACTTTCAATACCTCACGCTACTTTCGTGGTAGGCAACTCGCCACCACTCTATGAGTTTGGAGTCTTGCCGTCATTTCATGGAGGTTGGGTGTTTCCTCTGCTTTTATATACACACCTGTTTGGTTAATACAATTAGATCGACTTTATACATATTTGATATTGTTCATTTGTGCTTGTTATTGATCTCCCTTGTTGCAAATTTTAATATGATATAGAGTAGGAGGAGGTAGTTCCAGGCCGGAAGGTGAACTAAATTGAGTGTATTTTGTTTGTTTCATTGCTCTCTGTCTCTGTTAATAATTTGCAGGAAAATCAAAGAGCGAGCGCTGTGAGCAGTGTTAGCGAACCACCCATTTACGGTTGCACATCCATAGGAGGCAGAAGTTTTACGTTGGCCACTTCTTCATTGAATTGAGCAGTCAATAGAATAGATTTATGTTTGTTCTAGGCGCCCAAATCTGAGCAGCAACGTGATTGTTTCAAGTGCCCAAATCTGAGCAGCAATGTGGGGCATATCTAGTACCACATCTCCTCTTTGGTCATCGCATCTCTACAGAATTTGTGGCGCCATCTTCAGAATTCGTTGTATCTGAGATTTTGTGGTGGATCGGTGAAGGGGGCGTGAAGAGAGACATGAAGACCAGGCATGAAGATCAGACGCAACAACGCGCGCCCATTCCTTCGGACATAGCTACAATCGACTTAGTGTTGCACATTTTATGCATGATGTGAATTATAGTTTCAAATTTCATTATTGCACTTTTTTGTGACGTGTCAAGTTGGCTTTCATACCCAGTGCCTACAGGACTTGTCAAACTCCCACTTGTACGTCGTATTGTTTCCTCTTAGAGCAGGTCTAGTTGCAAATATAATCTCAACATCATTTATTTCTCCCGCTAGACCTGTCCTCTCCATATTAGCCTCCGTAGCAGCATTGAAAACAAATTAAGAAGAAAGATTTTGAAGTAATATTTGGAAAAATTTGAAAAGATATTGCATTAATTCATCTGCAAGTTTCACAGGCTTTGTGCGTGCTACGAAATATAATATTTAATTATTTTGTCTCTCCTCCGTTGAAGATTAATTCTCTATATATTGTATGAATCTTAATTTTGTATGCACTTTTTTAGGATTCCAGCTCTGCAAGGTTTTAGAAGGTGATGTCTATCATGGAGTAGTAGCTCCACGAGTTGGAAGAATCAATGTAATGCAAGTATGGTTGAATGAGCAGCAGCTCAGAAGAAGTTGTGATAGCTATGTGATGGTGTCTGTTTATGTAAGGAGTCAAGAGTTGTAACAGCAGTATATTAATGTCTGTATGAAAGAGCCGAAGCTCAGATAGTTTGTAATGAACTTTGTTATCAATATAAAATATCATGTTTGTTTTCTGTTTTATCCTCGTTTCAAATCCCACAAATGGTATCAGAGCAGGTTCGGGAAGTTTATCTGGGTTGAAAGTTTGCAGAAGCAAATGTTGATGGTTAGCTGTTGATAAGAGACCAGTCCAAAACAATGCGTTGTATGATTGATAGAAGTTTGCAAAAGAATGCCACAGATTATTGAAGATCGTTTTTTCAAGCCATCAATTATTTCAGATATTAGAAGGAGACACAGTCAAGTCAAGCTGATCCAAAGATAAAAGAGAGTTGATTTCATTGCATAGTCACGGGAGGAGAATCGTTGTGAAAGGCCAGTGTTGAAAAAGCCATTACAAATATGATACAAGTCTCTGTACGAGAAAAAGAAATCGTGGACTTGTGAAGGAGTTGATGGGTAGAAACTGCCAGAAGAATACGTGTTCTAAAAATTATCACCAAATCACAAAAGAAAGTGTAGTTCGTTGCTAAGAGGGATTAAGGTCCCAATCGCCAAAGGAAATGGTTGTAGAAATCATCAAAGTACAACCGCAGCTATTAGAAGAAAAAGTTGAAAAGTTTGCTCAATCAAAGTTCGGTAAGAAGGCCAAGTAAGAGAAATTCGGTGATATTGAACCGTCAATCAAGTAGGAATCGTGGTTGAAGTAGTTGTACACCGCATTTGTAAAGTTACTATGTGAAGCCATAGATTTGTAAGTTCATCGCAGAAGAAAAGAAAAAGAAAGAGTGGTAAAAAATCTAAAGATTTGGCTGTAGCCACCGGTCAAATACAAAAGGTAGACCGATGCTTGTTAGTTTGATGGTTCAAGCCAATAGTCACTCCCTCGAGGATGCTTTGCTATTTAGAAGGGTCGATGTATTAGTTTGTTCACAGATTTTTATTTTAAGACAAATGACGCCAGATTGTAGATCAATGTCAAAAGAAATCCTCAGAAGATAAGGTAACTAACAGCTTTTTTTTTGAAAATTGTTGTATGGAAGCTACAAAGAGGAGAAGTTCCTAGTGAAGAAGTTTTTTTATCTTTTGAAATGGAAGAGAGATTGAAGCTGCCAGACCATAGAAGAGGCCTTCAGTTTTTGATTATTTAAGAAAAGAAAAAAAAAGAAGGTATCCTAGAAGAAGTTGCCGAGGAAAGGAATCAAACAAGTTTGGAGATTTGATTGCAGCTAGAGGTCATGTGCGAATGTAAGAGGAACATGAAGAAGATAGATAAATTGTAAAAGGATAGATCATGGTATGGAGGGAGATTGCTGTATGAAGGAATAGTTTAGTCAAACAAGGAGACTGCATGGAAAAGGAAAGTGGAGTTGTTAAAGGAGATCAAGAGAATCAAAGGAGGATAGCATTTTGTATTTGTGTGAATAAGGCCAATAGAGCCAACTGAAGCTAGGATCCCTGAGCATCAATAGTGTCTTTCAAAGGGAGGTGTTTTGAAGAAAAAAAATGCTTCACACTTGAACTGACGATGGACTAGTGAGAAGGCTAGAGCTCATGGTTAGAGCATCCCAACAGAAAATTCGGATTTCCTAGGTTCGATCCATAGAATTTGAAGATTGTAGATGTTGAAGCATCAATGGATAGGATTAAGAAATTAATTGGGATTCGTAGTTGAGATTAAGTGGGAGTGTTGGAAATATATTCTCAACTACATCATTTATTTCTCTAGCTAGAATTGACCTCTCCATATTAGCCTCCGTAGCAACATTGAAGACAAATTAAGAAGAAAGATTTTGAAGTAATATTTGGAAATATTTGAAAAGATATTGCATTGATTCCTCTGCAGGTTTCACATGCTTTCTGGGTGTTACAAAATATAATATTTAATGTATTGTTGTCTCTCCCCCATTGAAGCTTAATTATTTATATATTGCATGAGTCTTATTTTGTATGCACTCTTTTAGGAATCTAGCTCTGCAAAGTTGTGAGATTTTAGAAGGTGATTTCTATCGTGGAGTAGTAGCTCCAGGAGTTGGAAGAATCAATGTAATGCAAGTATGGTTGAATGAGTAGTAGCTTAGAAGAAGTTGTGATAGTTGTGTGATGGTGTCTCTATTTATGTAAGGACTCAAGAGTTGTAACAATAGTATATTAATGTTTGTATGAAAGAGTCGAAGTTCAGATAGTTTGTAATGTTTTGTTATCAATATAAAATATCATGTTTGTTTTTTGTTTTATCCTCCTCCTTTCAAATCCCATAGGTCTCTTTGGCTGGCATAATACCAAGTGGCCTCCCCAAAGTCTACAATCTTTTGTTGCATCTTTTTGTGAATGTAGGTAGCTTGGACTCACATGACTCAGCTCCTTCCTCATCAACCAAGTCAAACTCCAATGGTCTCTTTCAATGTCTTGCGACCTGCATAATAATCATTATCATAGAAGTTGTTTGCTAGACAAGGGGGCTTAATTTCAAAATTATTCCCCATTGAATTTCTCCACTTCAAAACTTGCATTCCAAACCATCACCATTTGGTGCTATAAAAGAAAAACTAAATCTGAACACAAAAAACTATAAAATAAATGTTCTCATACCATTTGTTGTGGAAAGAAAAACATAAAACACACAAACTTAAATAATATTGTAGCACAAGTTAGTTGCAAAGAAATGAAGAAGAAAATGAAATGTAACAACAGAATAATAGACAAGGCACAAATTTACGTGGTAAAACCTTGACAATATCTTAAGGAAATATCCACAAGGTAAAGTATCAATATTATTATTGATAAAAAAAAATCATTACAATCTTCACACAATTGTTGCCATTCAATCATAATCCATCACTTTGATTTTTCCTTCAAGACAACAAGATATATATATATAATATCTTCAAGATAACAACCTCTATCAAACTTAGAAAAAATCAACTTTGTTTTATTACTTTAATTTTTTTTATTGTTTTATCTTTTCAAACATAAGTTTTTCTTTATTTCTATTATTTGTTCTTATTATCCAACATGAACAACATATTTTAAGCTTTGATTCTCTTAGGGGGCACATATGAAATCATGCTATTAGGTGGATCCTACTAAAGAAGCTAATGTGATTTCACATGATATACCTAAGCAAGTAAAAACTTAGAATGTATTGTCTAAACTTGTTGTTAAGACATGATTGTAGCCTCCACATAAACATATGGCCAAATACCATTATATTTATAATTGTAATGGATGAAACTATCAACATGAACAAATTCTCTTATAAGTTATGGTAAGGTACTAAACTAGTAGTTAAACCTTAAAGTGTAACAAGCATGCAAATAAGGATTTATAAGCTACTTTTTTATAAAAAACATTTTATCTATTTTATAAAACATGTTTTATTTTCGTATAATATATATTTTGATGATTTTTTTAAAAATAAATAATAATATAAAATATTGATCTTTTTAATAAGTTAGTTGTTATTATAATATTTTAGTGTTAAATTAATAAAAAGAAATAATTTTTTTTGGGTATGTGTAGGATTATAATGGAAAAACAAGTCCTTTAAGTGGCGAAAATTTCAGAAAAATCAAAGTTAGACAACTTGACGTAAAAATTTGAATAAGTTATCTATATTATTTAAAAAAATATGTAAGAATGGAATATGTAGCAAATTGAATGTAGTTTCTAAACTAGTGGGTCTATTTAAAAGAAAAAATCTATTTGGTGAAGATTTTAAATTTCAATGCAATTTCAGGGAAAAAATAAGAAGTAGGTGTCTTTTTGACCACCCTAGCCACAATAAAATGATAATATTTTTTTATAAGATTTTAAATATAAGTAGAGGACTTATGTCCCGATGTGATGCATATTTTTTTATAATATTTTTCCAAGTAAATAATTAATTATGAATTTTTTATTACAACTTTTAAAAAATATAAAAACTCATATGTTTGATCACCTTAACTTGGTCAAACCTTCATGAAATTCTTTTTTTTTTGAATCTTATAGTATGTGAAACATAGAATGTGACACATGTTTTAGATTCAAAAAATGTGATACTATTTGAAATCTATATATATTTTTCAATTAGCCTATCAATAGGGACTTTAGTTATAATTCAAATAGAAATGAATAATATTATTTATTAAATTCAAAGTAAAGCATAATTTATATTGTTGGAAATATGAGAATTTCCTTTAAAAACCCTTTTCATTTCATCAATTTTGGATAAAAAAAGGTTGTCAACCACATATCCTACACATACCCATCATATCACTACTTTTTGCCTCATCATGATCCTACACATACCATTTTATAAATTGTTTTTTTAATATTTTGAGTTATACTAATTATCTCACCATTGTATAATTTATATTTTTTAGTTTCTGATATATGTTCAAGTTAGATTAGTATTGAGATAATATTTTGACATTGAATAATTTGTATAAAAAAACATATTATTACAAATGTATGATCTGTGCAATCTCATGTCTAATATTAATTCTTTAATAATAAAATATTTTGATAATGGTATATATACATCATATATCTATATATGTGTTAAATGCTTGCTAGACTCAATTTACTTCTCCTAAAACCACACTTTTTAAAGTAAATTATTATAATGAAAAGATGGGATGCTATAATTCTTACACCTATTCTCAAAACAGATTCCTTACCAAAAATGGGACTTTATTTTTCACTTTTCTTTGCTTAACTAGAACATTTAAGTCAGAATATATAAATCAAAATTGACCATATATATATTTAGATTTTTTTATTAGTATGTAATATTTTTAATGTAAACACATTTGAATATAATATAAAATATAAAATATATTTATTTTTATGAATCATTCTCTTCTCCTTTGGTCTCCATAGTTTGTCTACTTTGATTGTATTTCCAACAATTAACAATTAGAGTAGTATAGTCTTTATGTTTAGTTTGAATTTTATTCCATAAAACTAGTATCAAAGCTTTAGGTTTAGAGTGTATTGGATATTAAAGATTTTTTTTCAAGCATGGATGGAGGTGATAGTTAGAGCTAGAAATAGCCACCATATTTTGTTAGACATGGATATGATGCATGGGAAAAGAAAATAAATACTATAATCATATAAAATAAGTTGTGGAAGTTAGTGGTTAGTGGTTTTACTAATGCAATAGACCTAATATTGTATGCAACTCTAACAAATGTCAAAAAGACCCAATTGAAGGACATCGAAAGGAAAGCTGCAAAAAAACCTAAATTTGATAGAGGAAACTTTGATAGAAGCAATATTCCCTAGAATAGTAATAGCTAATTATATAAAGGATACTTGGAAACTACTCTAAATAAACTATAATAGAACTATTAAAGTGAGATTAATTAAATTCTAGATACTCTGAAGAGATTTTGAAAATATTCAAATGAAGGATGGAAAGTCTATTTTAGAATTCTCTACAAGAGTTTCTAGTTTGATAAATTAGTTGAGAATTAATGGTGAAACCATGGAAGAGAAAACGATCATAGAAATAATCATTAGTATTCTTCCCACAAAATTTGGCCCAATAGTTATTGCTTTAGAAGGGGACAAATACCTTTCAAAGATGATAGTAGATGAGTTTATACATGTTAACTAAAAACCTGTTAGGAACACTTGAAAATGTTTGCACCTTCTTTCCAAGAGTAGATGTTCAAAGCTCAAGTTAATGCAAGAGGTAAAGGGAGAGGAAAAAATAGATTTAGAAGAAAATATAGAGGTAGAGGTAGAACCAAATCTAGAAGGTGAAACTCTAGAGTTGGCAGAGGAAGAAACAAATTAGAAGGACCTCTAGAGGAAAAGGTAGAACCAACTCTAGAAGGTACAAATCTAGAGTTAGTATATCTAGAAGAACAAAAAGTCAAGAGGGAGAAAGAAACTCACACCCTAGCTTTGAAGACAAAAAATAATAAAAGTAAATCAAATAAAGAGTATAATAAAATTAATGTACACTATTTTTATTATAAAGAAAATGGTCATTATGAAATTGAATGCTCAAAAAAATATCATGACTATTCAAAATAAAGTGCAAAGATAGCTAATGAAAAAGTAGATGAGGTTGATTAGTCAAAGGAATTCATCATTTGTAATATTGATAAGAAGGGAAATACACTAAAGTATGGTACTTAGATAGTGGATGCAACAACTGCATGAGGGGAAATGAAATATTTACAATGATGGGAAAATGGTCTATTATGATTTGCACCAAGCATGGTGAGAAGAAAGAAATAGATAATTTTTATTTTTTCCCAAGGATAAATCATAATATCTTGAGTGTTAAATAGTATTATATATAGTTGGTCCAAAGAGGTTATAAAGTGTTGATGGAGAAAGGAGAGTATGTCATATTTAACAAGAATGGGAGAAACGACATGTGATAGAAGTAGTTCAAATGACAAATAACTAGATGTCTCCTTTAAGGATACAATTCTTTTTATCATCCTAATTTGTAGCTACTCCTTATAAGTATGAAAATTATATAGTTTAGTAGAATAGTAAACAGTCTTCAAGACAACTATCAAAGACCCTTCCAAGCTATGGAATATTTAAGGTATGTAAATTTAAATTATTATTCTTCAATATTGTGTTTCTTAGTGTCTTAATTTAAAATCTAAGAAATTACAATATCTATAATATTTTTAATTCTATCTCCTTTAGCAGCCACATTAATTAAAAAATAGAATTTATATCAAAAAAAAATTAACACTAATATTTTATATAGAAGCCATAACACCCTCTTATTATATTCCTCAAACTAGCCATAACACCCTTTGGATCATGGTTCCTTATTCTACAACACTTTACTCTCAAGGGCTTGAAGTTTTGCATAATATTCTTCTATCCACCCTTGATCATGACAAAATCTGCAAAAAACTATATATGTAGGGAAGAAAGTTCCCTTCCTCATCCCAACCAAGTGATTATCGTCAACATCTCCTAGTTGCCACATAACTTTAAGGAAACCAATCCTCAATGGCACATCTATTTGAAGTACATGAGGTGTCTTACCTATGCCATAAACTCTAAGGATGGTGCAATCAGGATACAAGATAATGTCTCCCTGTAGTAACAGAAAAAGTAAGCCTTTTTCCTTAATTGGTCTAGGATAATTGACATCAAAATTGAATTAATGGTGTCTTGGAATAATGTTGTAATGTGTTGTACACATTCACATCATTCTAGGACCTTGATTTGATTAAAATATGCCTTAATTGGTCCTTTGAAAAGGTGTTATAAAGTGTTGTAACACACTTTCATAATTTTCTACCATGTTTTTGCTTATTTAAGTCTAATGGGCCCTTTTTCAAATAAATTATATTTAACTTGTACCTTATTTAGGTGTTGTAAAGTGTTGTAACACACTTTCACATTTATCTAAGGTCCCCTTAATTAATGGTGGTTAATTGAGTTTAATTGACCCTTTTAATTCAAATTTGAGCCTCCTTTTTCAAGGATCTATCCCGAAATGTAATAATGATATTTTATGACATTTAATTTGGATAATCTGTTGTCTTGAAAAGTGTTGTTATGACCCATTCATCTTTACTAGTGCAAGGTGTCCTCTCCACATAGAACATCGCTTTCTTTACATTTTTGAGGTGGGTTTTTGATGTACTTTCACCTCCCCAAAGCTTGGTCTTGGAAATTGTGCCAATGCCCATTCAAATTTTTGGGACACCCCCTTTCTATGCATTTTTGAGGTGGATTTTTGATGTTATTTCATCCCCCCGAAACACTACCCTAGAAAGTTGTGCTAGGACCTGTGGACACGGAAAATGTAACCCTTCTACTTTTTCTCATATTTAGGCCCTCCTGGTGATTTTGGCTAGATTTTTCCTTGATTTAATATTGTAATGTGGTGAACACATTTACATTAGGTCTTGGGTCCTTGAGAATCAATAAGAATTCTATGATGTCTTGTAAAAGTGTTGTGAAGTGTTGTAGCCCAATTTTACACTTTTCTAGGACCTTCTCATTATAATTCACTTAAATAACTCCTTTTTATCACTTGCCAAGTCTTATATCAAAGTGTTATAAAGAATTGTAACAAATGAGCTCACACTTTTTTAGGCTTTTCATCACTTATTTGAACCTTTCTTATGTTTAAATGGTCCCTTAATGCAATTTCTAACCCTACTTAAGTGTGTTTTGGAGAATAATCTTGTTAAACATCATTAAATACACTTTAATTCACAACACTCAGTAAAATTTCCCTGGTGGGACCAAGTCGCCCTCTGGGGCGACTTAGTCCCACTGGGCACAAAAATCAAAATTATTTTAAATTTCTAGCGGGATATTATTCTCTTAACCTTAAGGTCGGCCTGTGATGTGTTATTTTCAAGAAATTTTATAAAATCAAGTATAAATAAAGGGTTTTCCCCTCATTTTGCATCTTCTAATTTCCAATAATTCATTCATACATTAGCATACATACATTAATTATTCTCAAGCATTCTTGGCATTATCAAGTCTTCATTGGAGCATCTACTTGCATAACTTAGAATTTCTACATCAAGGGTTTCATGAGTTGTAACATTGCATGTTGTTCATTCATCATTATCTTTCTATTTCATTTCATTTTCAAGGGTTTGATTACCAAATTGGGGTTTGACCAAGGAAAACCCCTATTTACTAACCCTTAACCCCTTTTCCCCAGTTTGCATGTGTGTTTTGCAAGTATTGTATGAAAATATTTCAAAGAGAAAGGTGTTAAAAGGTATTATCATTCCATCAAAGTAATTCAATTCAACAAATCCCTTAGAGAAGCTTGGAGACCTCTTGTAGCCCAGTTTTTGTAGAATCTAAACCAGACACCTGTCAAGAACAAAAGTATAGACTGAAGGCTATAGATTCCTTCTTTGAATTTCCCAAGATTCATAGGTGGACTAAGTCACTATTTGTGGTGAATTAGCCCCACTAACTGTGATTTCTGCGTTTCTAGATACGCATTTGATCGAAACCTATTCTGATAGAATCTCCTTGAAACAGGACTAAGTCGCCCAGCTTGGCATAAGTGTCCCAATTGGTTTCAACAACAAATTCTATAGGATTCCAGTGCCTCTCTACATCACATTCCAGTTTCCAGGTGCACCTCCCTAATTTCCTTCATTTTTGTTATTGTTTACTTCCATTCCTAGCTCATATTTACATATCACAATGTGTTTTCAAATAGCTTGTATTTCTTAGGTTTTGCATTAATAATCAATATTTTTTTATTATTTTATTGCATTAGGACATTAAATTTAGGCATATTTCATTCATATTTGCATTAGTTTTGAGTGGGGACATTGTTCATTTTGGCCCATCTCTCTCCTTTTAGGTGAAAAACCCTAGAAGTATTAGAGAAGTGTGGGTGCCGAAATATTTGTCCACATTTTGGTGAACTTGACTTTAAAAATTTTTACTTTTGATTTCAAGTACATTTACATCCTAGGAATAACTTGCATCAACAATACATTAGGTTTTGCATTGTTTAATTCACATCCTAGGGTTTAAAAAAAAATTGTATTAGGGAAAAGCTCATATAACTTACATTTTTGCATTGCATTTCATTAAAAATTCAAAAAAAAATTGCATTTTCATACTATACATACATCTGAAAATATAAAAATCATAAAATTCCATTTAAAAATTCTAAAATTTATTTAAAAAATCACTACTGGGACTCATTCGCCACACTAGGCGAATTAGTCCACTTGGACATTCTGCACTATAATTTCTATCATTTCTAAATCATCTTTTGCATTTCTATTTTTTGTTATTGCATTTTTGTTACTGCTTCCATATTTGTTGTTTCATTTCATTTCTTGCATTTAGTTTTCCTTCATTCATTTGCATCATGGCTATGTGTATAAAATAAATTTGGGATGACATTAAAATCCTTAGTTGACATGTCAAGCTATGCCTTTGGAACTAATCCTAATGAAATTAAACTTTCTCATGCTCCTTAAACTCCTCATGAATGTCCTCCTTGTGATGTTGACGTCATTGGAAAAGATGATGATAGCATGAATAAGTTCCTAAATGAATACCTTGACAACCTTGAAGCTAAGGCATCCCTTTATCCATCCATGAAACAACAAGACCTTCCTACAGTATCACCTCCTGATATTTTTAGTTATTTACATTCTAAAAAAATGAAGGACCTAAGTTCCCTCTATCAGGTGAACCTAGTTCTTCAAAACAAGCAACTCCTCGATCATTCTATGATAACAAAGTCACTAGTACTCCAATCAACCTTGAAGAAACCTATGGAAAAAGTTTTATCATTTTAAGAAAACAAGGATGTGACACAACTGATCATAACATTCATCAACTCTTCGAACAAAATTCAAAATATGATAACACAACAGGGTTAGGATATCAAGATCCTCATGACAAAAATCCCCCTAGAGAATATTGGAGACTTCATGATGATGGCACGGTGATTTTTGATTCCCCTCTCAATCTTAATGTCCTTCTCCCTCGTGAACAACCCTTACCTAATAAAAATGACAAGGATGAAAGGATCACCTTGGGTCATCCTCCTCCTTCCATTCATGAAAAGGGTGAATATAGCAAATGCAAAGGACCTTACAAGTTACAAAAACTCAAGTTTCCTCTTCATCCACCACCTAAATTTGTGAAAGGAAATTGCAAATAATTTTAAACAAATGACTCATACTATTATCACCTATGAATAGGTTGGTGATATATCCTAAAGATGCTAACCTTCCACATTGTGCATATCATCGTGTTCTTGGACAAAGAAGTGATGAGTGTTTCCAATTGAAAGAAATATTAAGAAAGTATCATTTTGATGGTGATAATTGCTATCCAATAATTCCTTAAACCACCATTGAACACCTTATCATGCAATCATTGTAGAACACTCCCTTCTCATTATTACATGACCCTTCCCATCACCTACCTTGGATCATTTTTTCCTTGTGCTAAATGGGGGCAAGAAGTTGCTAGCCTTGTCTTAGTAATGCATTTGTCATTGTCCCTTAGCAGTGTTATTCACTTTCCACTTATACCAATTGAGATTGGAAGGTTGATAACTTGGTTGACAGTTGACTTGCATTATCCTTACTAGTCTTTTGCATGTTCTTTTTTTCTTTTTTCCCTTTAGGTTTGTGCATGTGTGTAACGTGTTCCCCCATGATGTTTTATTTGATGTTCTCCTTCTCTTTATGACATTTCTCTATTTGTACCTTCATTCTTCTCTATGTTGTACATCACTTTCACCTTTCTCTCTTTTCATTTTCTTGTGCTTTCCTTTTGGGGATGACGCAAGGCATTGAGACCGAAATGTCTCTTTCATGTTGACCAAAAAGGCCGCTTTTCTTTTCCTTTTCCTTTTTCATTTTCTTGTGTCTTTATTTTGAGGATGACACAAGGAAATGAGACATCCATGTCTCTTTCATGTTGACCTAAAAGGTCCTTTTCTTTTAATTTTCCTTTCTTTTCTTGTGTTTTCATTTTGGGGATGACACAAGGCATTGCGACCAAAATGTCTGTTTCATGTTGACCCAAAAGGCCCCTTTTTCTTTTTCATTTCCTTTTTCTTTTTCATGTGTTTTCCTTTTAGGGATGGCACAAGGAATTGAGACCAAAATGTCTCTTTCATGTTGACCCAAAAAGACCCTTTCCTTTTCTTTTTCCTTTTTCTTTTTCTTGTGTTTTCCTTTTGGGGATGACACAAGGCATTGAGACCGAAATGTCTCTTTCATGTTGACCCAAAAGATTTTTCCTTTTTATTTCACCTTTCCTTTTTCATTTTTCTTGTGTTCTCCTTTTTGGGATGATGTAAAGCATCAAGACACCCTATGTCTCTTCCATGTTGACCCAAACAGATATTCATTTTTCTTTGTTTTTTCTCTTTTTATGTCATTCTTCCAATTCTATGTATTTGGGGGATGATGATAGTTCTGAGCTCTCTAAAGAAAAAATTGTAGCAAAGAACATGTTGACTCCAAATCCATAGATCCCTTATGTGTTTGGTGTTTTCCTTTTGGGGGGAACCCCTTCCTTTTTCTCTTTTCCTTTTTCTCTCACATGACATAGCCTTACTCATAAACATATGACTTGGCATAGGGGTTTTTGAAGTTGGATCTCATGTCTTCTTTCTTGTTTCCATCTTTCATTTGCTACTTTATTTAAAATAATTGCTCATAGTATAGTGTGTAGAAATTCCTTTAAAGCGGGGGCATACATTGACATTATTCATTTGAATTTTTCTTTTCTTGGGTTCTTAGTGTAGCCTTGTTACTTCATATGATGTGTTTGTTGCTTTGTTGATGACATTGGGTGTGGTGTCCTTCATGAGCATGATCTATCTCAGCATATTACATTCCTCTTAGGGGCTTGATGCAACACACTGCATCCCCTAAGTTACAAATCTTCTATTCTTTGATTGGTCCTCTCTTGGATACATTAGACACAATGTTCCCTAAGTTAAAGACCTCGCATGAACTAAGCAAGACTCCTTTGAACATTCTTTGCATGTTGCATTTTGCATTTGTTATATGGCCACCTTGCATAACACAACTTGTATGCCTATGGTGCCATCACATTTTTTCATGAGCTCCAAGCATACAAAATTTTTCTTGTCTCATGAATCTCAAAAATTCATTTTTATTTTTGATTCCTTATTAAAGTTATCAGGAGGTATAACTTTGGTATGGTTGAGCGGGAAGCCCATTCTGAGGCATGAATTTCCCAATATCCACCTATGTGTGTGTGAGTGCATACCAACCATGAGTGTATGTTTCTCATCTTTTGGGCCTTCTCACCTAGTGGAAAACCATGAATTTCGTTGCCTCAAAGTGTGTATGCATTTTCTTTCCAGATGAATATTTGATCCACAATGGGATGGAAAAATGATCAAAGGTTAATTCGAGTCTCTTTTTCCTTTTCTTCCTCTTCATTTACATCATTCTCATGTGTGTTTCTTTGTGCTCATGATCAGTTGGCCATGGGGTCTTCATTGGAACCCCTCTTGATTACATGTTTGGCTACTTTAGTGTGAGTTTGAATTAGGTTCATCATCTCACTAAAGTGGGGGCTAAATTTGGACATGAAAAAAGTAACCCTTCTACTTTTTCTCATATTTAGGCCCTCTTAGTGATTTTGGCTTTATTTTGTCTTGATTTAATGTTGTAATGTGGGAAACACATTCACATTAGGTCTTGGGTCTTTAAGAATCAATAAGAATTCTATGATGTCTTGTAAAAGTGTTGTGAAGTTTTGTAACCCACTTTCACACTTTTCTAGGACCTTTTCATTATAATTCACCTAAATAACTCCATTTTATCACTTACCGAGTCTTATTTCAAAGTGTTGTAATGAGTTGTAACAAACTCTCATGTTTTCTAGGCTTTTCATCACTAATTTGACCCTTTCTTATGTTTAAATGGTCCCTTAATGCACTTTTCAGCCCTACTTAAGTGTGTTTCAGAGAATAATCCCATTAAAAATAATTAAATACACTTTAATTCCCAACACCTAGTAAAATTGCCCTAGTGGGACCAAGTCACCATTTGGGGCGACTTAGTCCCACTAGGCACAAAAATAAACTTTATTTTAGATTTCTAGCATGATATTATTCTCTTAACCTTAAGGGCGGCCTATGATGTGTTATTTTTGGGAAATTTGGTAAAATCAAGTATAAATAAAGTATTTTCCCCTCATTTTGCATCGTCTAATTTCCAATAATTCCTTCATACATTAGCATAGATATATTCGTTAGTCCTTCAAGGGTTTGGTGAGTTATAACATTGCATGTTGTTCATTCACCATTCTCTTTCTATTTCATTTTAGTTTTGAAGGGTTTTATTACCAAATTGAGTTTGACCAACACAAACCCCAATTCACTAACCCTTAACCCTTTTTCCCCTCTTTGCATGTGTGTTTTGTAGGTCTTGTATGCAAAGTTGTCAAAGAGAATGGTGTTAAAAGGTATCATCATTCCATTAAATTCATTCAAGTCAAAAAAGACCTAAAAGAAGCTTGGAGGCCTCTTGCAACCCAATTTCTACAAAATCAAAATCGGACACCTGTCAAGAACAAAAGTAAAGACTAAAGGCTACATATTCATGCCTCGAATTTATAAAGATTCATAGGTGGACTAAGTCACCATTTGTGGTGAATTATTCCCATTGATAGTGATTTCTGCATCTTTGGATACCCATTTGACTGAAACCTATTCTCGTACAATCTCCCTGAAACATGACTAAGTCACCCAACCTGGCACAATTGTCCCAGTTGGTTTCAATAGAAAATTCTATAGGATTCCAAAGCCTCTTTGCATCACATTCTAGTTTCTAGGTGTGCCTCTCCAATTTCATTCATTTATGTTATTGTTCACTTGCATTCTTAGGTCATTTTGCATATCACAATGTGTTTACAATCAACTTGTATTTCTTAGGTTTTGCATTAATAATCAATATTTTTTATCAGTTTATTACATTAGGAAATTACATTTAGGCATATTTAATTCATATTTTCATTAGTTCTGAGTGGACACATTGTTCATTTTGGCCCATCTCTCTCCTTTTAGGTGAAAACCCTGGAAGTATTAAAGAAGTGTGGGTGCAAAAAACTTTGTCCACAAGACCCATTCACCTTTAGTGGTGAATGGGTCCTCCCATAATAGGACCCATTCTTTTGAATTTAATTGTGGTGGGATCCTTCTAATTTTAATACCCAAATTTGAGGTCGACTTGAATTCTTTGAATTTCTAGGTAATCTCTCAATTTAGTATAAATAAGTGGTTAATTCACATTCTTTCACCTAGAAAATTTGAGACAACATCCTTATAGAAAATTGGAGTCTACAAGAGAATTTCAATTACATTTACAAGGAATTTCAAGGTATAATAGAAGAGTTTATTGCAGCAATTCAAGATCATTTCATCATGTCAAGGGTTTTTTGCATTCATGCATGTTGTTGAGCAAAGATTATTGATGTAGCATTGAAGCTCCTTGAAATCTATATAGGAGTAAATTTTCACCCCTTACACAAATTCCCCTTTTACACATCTTCCCCTTTGAAAATAAAATCCAAAGGAAAAATTCCACATCAACAAGTTTCCTTCCTTCCACTTGACATTAGTCTTTTGTGTTAGTAGAAGAATATTTGTCAGAGATGCATGTGCGATGCGTAGACATCTATGAAGTGTGCTTATGTCCCTAATGGATTCCTGCATCTAAAGTTGGCAGAGGCATTATGCTTTTGATTAGGGTTGATTTGTAGCATCCCTCTTCGACTGACTGACCCCAAAAATGGTAGACTCAAGATTCCTTCTCCTTGAAATTCATCCATTCTTTGTTCAACTCCTCTCTTTTTGCAACCTCTAAGCATTCAATCCATCCTTTTTTCACATTCTCAAGCACTTCCAACATTTTCAACACTCCATTACAACAACAACACTATGTCAACTCCGCAAAGCAAGTGTGAAGCAAGCCATTACAACATGGGCTTGAGGTTTAGTGAGACCTCCCTTCATTGTAGTTGAGGTTGTGGTGATTGTTCAATCCTTCTTTCTCCTCTATTGGCTAGTGATCTCTCGGTGGAGGTGGTAACATTTCACTCCTCTCCTTTGTGATTTGGTTGAGTAGCACTTTACTATTTTGTAGTGTTATTTGCATTCCTACCTTCTTTACTTATTTATCATATATTTCTCTCATTGCTATCTGGTTGTCCATGGAGGTGGTAACACCAAAATAGGGGTCTATCTAAAGCATACCCCTATACAGCGCCAACAATTTTCCCCTCTTTCTTGTGTACAAGAGAATGTACTTTTCAAGCTAGCTAGCGAACTTGCATCTTTGTGAGATTATCTTTATTTCCTTAGCCTTTATCTACCTGCTTTTCCATCTTCATTTGTATTTGTCCTATCTTATTATTATGGTTTTCCCATCTAAACCAACCAGCTAGGCCAATTAGTTAGTTTTTGAGTAGTTTGTACTGTGTTCACTATTTTATGACTGTACGGATGCCAGCATGCCCGAGAGACGCTAGCGCGCCGTGTTGATGTCCCAAAACTACATTGTTGTCCTTAGACTAGGAGGTGTCTGAGGCACATTATCGACTCTAAAAACTAGCTCACCTAGCCCAAAAAAAGTTTTGATTTGTAGAGTGATTAAGGCACATTATAGTCCTCATCATTGTTGATCCCTATTCCCAAAACATCATTTAGAGTGAGGTAAGTTAGGGCATCCTTCCGCTCTTGACTCTTCATATCCTAGGGCCTTGATGTGGTTGGTCCCCATCTCTTAAATTTTTGGTGAACCCGACATGAACCAACATCTCCTCATTCGTTGGTGTTGAGGATTTTCCATTATACCTTATGATCATTGTTCCCTTGAGTGTTGTGAAGGTTTAATATGAGCATCAAAACCCATTCCACAACCTTTGGGTATATTGTTAGGAGAAGTGTATGACACTTTTCTATGTAGAGGACGAAGGTCACTACTGGTTTCTCTATAGGTCTTTTTGGTGGATCTGTCATTAGTCTTTTTTCCCAGGAGTAGTTGTCGAAGGGTGAGGTAGGTATATTCGATGAGACTAACCATGTCTTGCATTGTAGAAAAATGGTCCCTTGTCATTTTCATGGTCTGTTAGACCTTTCTTCATGATGCTTGGTCAATTTTTCTTTTATTTAATGTTAGAATGTGGCTTAAAAATTCACATTAGTTCCTTAAAATTCAAATAATGGCATCTTGTGAAGGTGTTATGAAGTGTTGTAAAACATTTATACACTTTTATATACTCTATTCATTACAATTCACCTTAAAATCACCATTTTATCCCTAATCAAGTCCTATTTTGAAGTGTTGTAAAGTCTTGTAATAAGAATTCATGCTTTTCTAGGCATAATTTCACTATTTACACCTTTCTTATGCTTTATTTAACCCCTTTATGCCCTTATAAGTCTTAATTAAGTGTGTTTTTTAATGTAAACCTAACAAACAACATTAAATGTAACTTAATTCTTGACATCCACTTTCAAGTCCAAGGTGGGACCTAGTCACCATGGTTGGAAAATGAGTCCCTCTTGGCTCAAAATTCAAAATATTTCAAATTTTCTTTTGGATTTTCATTCAAAATTACCTGATGTTGGCCTGTGATGAGGTATCATCGGGTTACTAAGGAACAAGTGTGTATAAATATGTGTTTTTACATCCATTTTAACCCCCATTCATTCAAGCATTCATCAAGTTCATTAATTCAAGCATTCAAGCACTTTGCATCATCTAATCAAGCATCAATCAAGCATTTTGGAGTAGCCATTTACATAACTTTATATTTTCTTCAACAAGGGTTTGGTAAGTTGGTAGCATTTGCATGTTATTTTTTTACCATTATCTTGCATTTCATTATTCCATTATGGGTTTTATTACCAAAGTGGGGTTTGACTAAGGCAAACCCCTATTCTCTAACCCACAACCATTTTTCCCCTCTTGCATGTGTATTTGTAGACTTGTGTATGTAGATTTGACAAGCAGTTAGGTGTTGAAAGGTGGTAAATAGGTCAAAAAAGTGCTTCAAGTCAAATCAACCTCATTTCAAGCTTGGAGAAGACATTATGTCCATTTTCTGGAGAATTAACTTCCTCAACCCGACAAGCAGACAATATAAGATCTAGTGCTATAATTTTGTGAGAGGACTAATTCACCATCAGTGGTGAATGAGTCCCACCTTAAGTTTGGAAATCCATATTTTTTCAGATTCCAGATCCCAACATTTAGAAACTAGTTTTTGACAGTTTTCATCAGAAGCTGGACTGATTCGCCATCAGTAGTGAATGACTCCCACTGGTGATTTTTAGTGATCTTAGTTAACATTTAGAATATTCCAAATTCTCCATTCTCTACCTAGGTGAAGTCTAAATCAGTCTTCCTCCATTTTGTTCTGCATTTGTTCATACTTAGTTCATGTTTGCATATCACATTGTGTTTTCCAACATTGCATAATTTTTAGGTTTTGCATTCATAATCAGTCAAATAGTTCATTCAATTGCACTTAGTTCATTCCATTTAGTATTAATTACATCATACATTGCATAATTTGAGTGAACCTAGCGTAGATCTTTTGTGTGGGGTTTATCTCTCTCCTTTTAGGTGAAACATCCTAAGAGTACAAGAGTAGGCTATAAGCTCTACCCAAAAATCTACGGTTCATTTTGGTGAACCTAATGATTTGAGCACTTTATGTTTCTAATTTCAATTGCATATTGCATCCTAGACTTTATTTGCATCAACATTCAATTAGGGTATTGTCTTGTTTTTGCATCCTAGGGTTTCTCAAATTGCATTAGTGAAAGACTCATTTAGATTTAATTTTTGCATTGTATATCATTGAAAAATATAAAAATATACATCTGTATCCTTAATTGGAATTTTCAAAGCATTAAAATCACGTTAAATTTTTTGAAAAATGCCAAAAAAATATCGTAGTTGGACTCATTCACCACCTTGGGTGAATCAATCCACCTACATATTTCAAACAACATTTTCAGACATTTTCTAGGTATTTCCTGCATTTTTTTTTTTGTATATGCTTTCTATTTTAATTTTCAAATTCTCTATTTGATTATATTTCTTGCATCTTAGTTTACTTGCATTCATTGTCATCATGGCATTTTCTTTTAATAACTTTTGGAATTCATTAAAATCCTTTGTAGAATGTCCAATTGTGCCTTTGGCTATGATCCCAATGACCTTGAGCTTCCTCATGATCCTTCAACTCCTCATGATTTTTCTCCTCATGATGTAGACATCATTGGAGAAGACAATGATAGAACAAAAAAGTTCTTCAATGAATGTCTTGATAACCTAGAATCCAATACAACCTTTTACCCATCCATGAAGCCACAAGATCTTCCTACCATTGTACCTCCTAATCATTTTGCATATTTGCATCCTGAAATCAGTAAAGGACCTAAAGTTCCTCAATCAAGTGGACCTAGTTCCTCTCAACAAACACATCCTCACCCATTTTATGATCACAAAGTCACAAACACTCTCGTAAGTCTTGAAGAAACATATGGTAAAGGCTTTACTATCCTCAGTAAACAAGGTTGTGACAAAATGAATGAACATGACATTCACCAACTTCTTGAACAAAAACCAATAGAAGAAAACACCACATGATTAGGATATCAAGATCCTCCTCATCCTAACAGATCTCATTTTGAATATTGGAGACTTCAAGATGATGGTATAGTGATCTTTGATTCTCCTCCTAACTTGAATTTCCTCCTTCCATGTGAACAACCATTACCTTATTTTAATGACAAGGATGCTAGGATCCCCATGGGTCATCTTCCTCCTATTCACAAAAAAGGAGAGTCTAGCAAATGAAAATGACATTACAAATTGAAGAAACTAAAGTTTCCTACAAATCCTCCACCTGAATGTGAAAGGAGACTTCAACTACTTTTAAACAAAGGTCTTATACTTTTGCCACCTATGAATAGGTTGGTCATTCATCCAAAAGATTCCAACATACCATTTTGCAAATATCATCATGTTCTTGGACATCAAACCGAAGAATGTCAAACATTGAAGTACATACTAGATAAGTATCACTTTAGTGAAACTGATTGCTTTCCTATTAGCCCATAAACACTAAATCCCTTTATCATGCCATAGTTGTAGAATTCCCTATTCTCACTAGAGCATGATCCTTTCACATCACCCACCTCAGCTTATTATTTCCCTTCATTTTATGGGGGGAAAGACATTGTTAGCCTTGCCAAGTATGTGCAAGATCATCATAGAAAAAACAAGCCCTTAAGTGGCAAAAAATTCAAAAAAATCAGAGTTAGGAAACTTGACATAAACATTTGAATAATTTATCTATATTATTTCAAAATTATGTAAGAAAAGAATCTATAATAAATTGAATGTAGTTTCTAAACTACTAGGTTTATTTGAAATTTCAATGCAGTAGTACTTAAATTTTAGGGAAAATATAAGAAGTAGGTGTTTGTTTGACCACCATAACCACAATAAAATGATAATATTTTTTTATAAGATTTTAGATATAAGTAGAGGACTCATGTCCCAATGTGATGCATTTTTTTTTTAATTGTTTTCTAAGTAAATAATTAATTATGAATTTTTTATTATAACTTTTAAAAGATATAAAAAACTCGTATGTCTGACCACCTTAACTTGGTCAAAACTTCGTGAAATACATTTTTTTTAATCTAATAGTATGTGAAGCATAGAATGTGACACATGTTTCAGATTCAAAAAATGTAATACCTTTTGAAAGCTATAGATGTTTTCAATCATCCTATCAATCAAGACTTTAGTAGTAATTCAAATAGAAAATGAATAATAATTATTTATTAAATTAAAAGTAAAATATAATTTATATTGGTGGAAAGCTGAGAATTTCTTTTAAAAACCCTTTTCATTTCATCAATTTTTGGTAAAAGGAAAGTCATCAGCCACATACCCTACACATAGCCATCATATCGCCACTTTTTGGCCCATCATGATCCTACACATACCCTACCCTTGTAATGCACTTGTCTTTGTCTCTTAAAGCTATGTTATTCCTTTACCGCTTAACTACTTAAGTTTCAGAAACCAATAACTTAGTTAATGATTAACTTACATTTGCATTACTAATCCCTTTTCACATTTTTTTTATGTGTGTATTGTGTTCCCCCGTAACGTGTGTTTGATGTTTTCGCTCTTTGTATACTTCTATTCATACCTCTATTCTTCTATCTATCATACATTTTTCATTTATTTTTTCCTTTTGTCTTGTGTTTTCCATTTGTGGATGACACAAAGTGTTGAGATGCCCTATGTCCCTTCCATGTTGACCCAAAAGGGGATGAGGCAAAGCATTGAGATGCCCTATATCTCTTCCATGTTGACCTAAAAGGTCATTTTTCTCTTTTGTTTTCACTTGTGTTTTCCTTTTGGGGATGACACAAAGCATTGAGATGCCCTATGTTTCTTCCATGTTGACCCAATTGGTCCCTTTTCCTTTTTACTTTGTCTTTTTCTTTTGTTTTCCTTTTGGGGATGATGCAAGGAATTGAGACCGAAATGTCTCCATCATGTTGACCCAAAATCTTTTCCTTTTCTTTTTCCTTTTTGTTTTATTTTCACTTGTGTTTTCCTTTTAGGGATGATGCAAAGCATCGAGAGTGCAATGTCTCTTCCATGTTGACCCAAAATGAACTATATTTTTCTTTTGCTTTTTCTCTTTTTCTGTCATTCTTCCAGTTCTGTGTGCTTTGGGGAATGATGAAAGTTCTGACCTCTTTAATAATAAAAAATTACAGTAACGAACATACTGACCCCAAATCCATAGACCCCTTATGTGTTTT
Source organism: Sequoia sempervirens (assembly GCA_007258455.2). Lineage (NCBI taxonomy): Eukaryota > Viridiplantae > Streptophyta > Pinopsida > Cupressales > Cupressaceae > Sequoia > Sequoia sempervirens. The sequence continues at coordinate 87,915 of VDFB02088339.1, forward strand.
GTGTGTTCCTTTTTGGGGGAAACTCCCTTTTCTTTTGTTTTCTCTTTCATTCACATGAAGAAACCTTACTTAGAAACATATGACTTGACATAAACCTTTTTGAGTTAGATCTCATGTCTTCTTTTTCCTTTTGCATTTTCTTTCCTTTGCTACATTAAAGTAATTGATCACAGAACGGTGTGGAGCAATTCCTTTAAAGTGGGGGGTATACATTACCATAATTAATTTACATTCTTGGTTCTTAGTGCATCCTTGTCATTTCATATGATGTGTTCATCACTTTATGGATGACATTGGGTATGATGTCCTTGAAACATAGATTTTTGGGACCCTATGGACTACTCTTGGACTTCTAGGGTTTTTCACCTAAAAGGAGAGAGATAGGGCCAAAAATGCTAATGTATCACTCAAATTAGGATGTGTGTGATGTGACGTTATGTAAATTAAGTTAAATAAATGCAAAAGTGTAACTACAACTATGTTTGAAAACACATTATGATATGCAAACAACTATGTAAATGAAGAAATTATGCAGAACAAAAAGTACAGGGATAAATCTTAGTGCACCTAGGTGAAATGTGAGCTTTCTGGAGTTTTTTGGATGCTAGTGAAATTCACTAATTTTTCACAGTGGGACTCATTCGTGCAAGGTGGCGAAGCAATCCACCTACTGGTGAAAAACTGTCAAGAGTTGGTTTTTATCTGTTAGGATCTGAAATTTGATAAAACTCAAGTTTCCAGTCCTAAGTTGGGACTCATTTTCCACAGGTGGTGAATTAGTCCTCCCCAAAATTTCTAAAAAACTACGAGAAAACTCTGCAACACTAGATCTGAGAATGTCCACTTGTCAAGTTGTTGAAATCAAATCTATAGAAAATGGACAAATAACTCTCTCCAAGCTTTATTTTGACTCAAGCTGACTTGAAGCACCTAATTGAATTGAAAATCACTCTTCAAAACCCAATAAACTATCAAATCTACAAACAAATAAGAAAAAGGGTAAAACTGATTAAGGGTTAGCGAATAGGGGTTTGCCTTGGTCAAACTCCAATTTTGGTAATCAAACCCTTGAAAAGACAATGAAATGAAAGAGAAAGATAAACTAATAACATGCAAGTGTTATGAACTCACCTAACTCTTGATAATGTAAGTCTGAAGTAATGTCAATGGCTGCTTCAAAGTGTTTGAATAGTTCTTGAATTGATGATGTAGAATGCTTGGATGCTTGAGATTGCTTGAATATGATATGTAAATGTTGGGGATGTAAAATGAGGTGAAAAAAACTTATCTATACAATTCTTGTGCCTTAGTATCTATTCAATACCTCATCATAGGCTGACATCAAGTGATTTTGAATAAACCCCCAAAAGGAAATTTGAAATATTTTGAATTTGGGGCCAAGATGGACTCATTAACCACCCATAGAAAATGGGTCCCACCTAGGACCTAAAAACATATGTCAGGAAATATGTTTTTATTTAATGTTCTTTGTCAGGATAATATGCAAAAATACACTTAATTACAACTTATAAGTGCATAAAGAGACCAAATAAAGTATGAGAAGGGTTTAAATAGTGAAAATATGCCTTGAAGAGCATGAAAGCTTGTTACAAGACTTTACAACACTTCAAAATAGGGCTTTTTGATGAGTGAAAAGGTGGTTTTTAAGTGAATTACAATAAATAAAGTCTAGAAGAATGTATAAATTTCTTACAACACTTCACAACACCTTCACAAGACATCATTTTTTGAGTTTTAATGCCTAAATAAGCATGTTCAAGCCATAATTCAACATAGAATCATAGCAACATAGTTCCAACACCTTGAAAAAAGACCTAAAACGCCATGAAAATGACAAGGGGCCATTTTTCTATGGTACTTTTAGCCCCCACTTTAGTGAGAGGATGAACCTGCTTCAAACTCACACTAAAGTTTCCATGAACATTGAGGGGAAGGTTCAAATGTATTTACATTAGCAAGATGGAATGACAACGATCAAGAGGGATGATCAAGCCCCCAGGATGAAGATCCCATGAAAAACTAGACATAAGAACAAAGGAACGCACAAGTGTTGAGATTAATTAGATGAAGCTTCGATGATCAATCCAACTAGTTGTGAAAAGAGATCTAGGCTGATTGTTTGAAAAAGAGAATGTGTACTCACTCTAGGGCCACAAAACTTTAGGTTGTCTGCGGCGTGAGAAGGCCCAACTGTATACTCACTCTAAGGCCATGAAACTAGTTGTTTGTGGGGTGAGAGAGCCCAAAAATTAAGATACATATGCTAGTTGGTATGCACTCACAAAACACAAAGGTGGCTATGGGGAAAAGTTATGCCACTAGGTGGGCTTCCTGCTCAACCATGTCAAAGTTATACTCATTGATAACTTTAACAAGAAACCACAAGGAAGTGCTCATAAAAAAAAAGGAAAGGTACCACAGTCATGCAAGTTGCATTATGGAAGGTGGCAAAAGGGAATGAAAAATGTAAAGTGAAAAGATGTTCAAAGGAGTCTTGTTCAGTTTATGCAAGGTCAATCACTTAGGGAACATCATGTTTAATGTCTCCAAGAGAGGACCAATCAAATAATAGTGTATTCAAAACTTAGGGGATGTAGTGCATCGCATCAGGCCACTAAGAGGAATGTAATATGCTGAGATAGATCACAATTATGAAGGAAATTGCACCCACTGTCATCCACAAAGTGACGAATGCATCAAGCAAATGACAAGGCTGCACTAGAAACCAAGAATACAAATGAAATAATGGTAATGTATGCCCACCACTTTAAAGAAATTGCTACACATCATTTTGTGAGAAATTACTTTAAAGTAGAGAAGAAAACTGAAAGAAAACTGAAAACAAGACATGAGAGCCAAACTAGAAATCTCTATGCCAAGTCATATGTTTCGAAGTTAGGCTATGTCATGTCAAGGAAAAATGAAAAATAAAGGAAAAAGGGAGTTTATCCCTAGAAAAGAAATCACACCAAAAACATAAGGGATCTATGGATTTGGGGTCAGTATGTTTGTTGCTCCAATGTGTTTATGTGAAAGAGCTCAAAACTGTCATCATTCCCCAAAGCACATAGAACTGGAAGAATGACACAAAGAGAGAAAAAAGAAAAGAAAATCAAAGTTTACTTTGGATCAACATGGAAGATACATTGTGGTCTTGATGGTTTGTATCATCACCAAAAGGAAAACACAAGAAAAACAAAAATGAAAAGGTGAAAAAAAATGAAAAATATTTTGGGTTAACATGGAGGAGACATTGTAGTCTCAATGCCTTGCGTCATTCCCAAAAGTAAAATACAAGTGAAATGAAAATGAAAAGGAAAAAGAAAATGAAAAAACTTTTGGGTCAACATGAAGGAGAAATTGTGGTCCCAATGCCTTGTGTCATCCCCAAAAGGAAAACACAAAACAAAAAGAGAAAAAGATAAGGAACTTGTGGGTCAACATGAAAGAGACATAGGGTGTCTCTACGCTTTGCATCATCCCCAAAAGGAGAACACAAAACAAAAAGAGACAAAAACAAGACAAGGATCATTTGGGTCAACATGGAAGAGACATAGGGTGTCTCAACACTTTGCATCATCTGTAAAAGGAGAACACAAAAAAGAGAGAAAAAAGATAATGCACGATGAATAGAAGAATAGAGGTACAAATAGAAGAAGTGTACAAAGAGAGAGAACATCAAACACATGATACTGGGGAACACGATACACACTTGAAAGCAAAATAAATAAATAAAAGTAAAAAGTAAAAAGGCAAGTTAGGCGAATGCAATTCAACCATCTAACAAGTCATCGACCTCCCAATCATGTTCAGTACAATGTGAGGGAGGTTGATTGTCCAAAGGAATAATTACAAGCACCGAACCAGGAGTTGTGCCAGGTTCTTCACTTGGTGGAGAGGATGTATCATTTAAGCTCATTATAGAGGAAAATAAAGAATTTAAATCGTTATGCACTTCTTCATCGATTTTGGAAATTTTTGCAACATCGTCACCATCATCATCATTATCAAGATTAATGAAAATAGGAGGACAAAGGGTGATTTCTAAAGATGGATGTATCAAAAGCTGAGGTTGTTGGATCGGTTCAATTTGATGCGATTTTTGCACTAGACTATCTTGAGGCGGGTTAGGAGGAGGGTGGTCATCTATTACTTCTATCAAAGTTAAAGGTTGATGTTCTTTATTGTCTTCTATTCAAGATTAATAAGAAAGGAGATGATGACAACGCCTTCGTTCCCTAGCAAAGTGGTTCCATTTAATTCTATTTTGGAGTTTTTGAGGTGTAAAAGTGGATTGAGTCATCATAGGTTCTTCTATTTCTGAAGAGGGAAGAATAGAAGAAACCAAAGAGGATGGATCAACCACTTTCTCTTTTTCTTTGGAAGCTTGTTTAAGGCAAGGAGGCTGAGTAGGGTTTGTTTCATATTCCCTTGGTCATTTAAACAATGGCAGGGAAAAATCAAGGGGTGATTGTTCAGGAGGTTGTATGGTTTTCTCAATGTCAAACTTAAGTTGAAGCATGGTTTCATCTATGATAGGAGGTGTGGAAGTGGGTGGGGATGAGTTCTAAGGGGACAATTCAGTTATTTTTCTGGCTTTAAACTTTTCATAGGCTATGAAAAAGAAGTCCTTGTGAAGGGTCATAGGTTCTATGAATTCAGGCTAGAAGAATTATAATGAGAAGTTACCTTTGGAAGAGAAATAATTAAATACACTATGGTGTATGGTGACTATCTCATTGTCACTTGGAAACTTCAAGCACTTATGAACAACTGATGGGATCACTTTCATTGAGCAAAGCCAAGGGAGACCTAGCTGCAAATGAAATTGGTTAGATTATGGAATAATTGAAGCTATTACTTCCAAAGTTTTAGGTCCTATTTGTAAGGGTACCATGATTGATCCAATCGTAGGGCATGCAAAACCATTATGTGTTTTAATCCATGTACTAGGTTTATTGTAATCATCTTGATATAGTTCATGTAATACCAAAAAATCTTATGTGATCATGCTCGCACCACAAGCTAGATCTATTAATATCCCATTAGTGGGATTGTCATAGATTCTACCAACTAAGTAGAGAGGACCATCAAGAAGCTTTTGGAGTATGTCTTTAGTAGAAAAATTAATATCAAGTGATTTTTTGGTTTGGCCCTTACGAGGGATAACATCTATCCTAGCCACATGGTTATCCATAGGACAAACTTGGGAAACAATAGGATCTATATCTTGTTGTTCATTATTTGTATCAATACTCATTACATTAGGCTTGGAAGGTTCACTAGCCTTGACAAACGAGGTAGTATGTTTCGACATAGGATTGGTGAATATTTGTAAATTCTGGTTAGGGGGTGCAACAGACTTATTTCCTTGATCATTAACACCTGCAATGGTCAATTCACCTGAATCAATGAGGTCTTGAACTAAATGTTTAATACACTTACAATGTTTGGTGTCTTGGCCATTTTGACAATAAAAGTGACAACAAGCATTAGGTTTGAATGTAGGTGGTAATGGTTGAGTTGGATCAAGTGGTCAAATGGGTGGAAAAGTGAGCATGCATTTTTAGATTAATTGGTTCATTGTGTGATGGAGCGTATTGGGTAAAGGAGTGAATTTTCTGTTTAGATCTCCATAATGATAAGGAATGCCTATCCTAACAGTGGCCACTTGATTCAAAATGGATTGGGTTGGTTGTGGTTTAGGTTGAGGTTGAGGAGGCAGATTAAACTGTAAAAATCCTCTATTAGGTTTGCAAAAGTTTTGTGTGTCGTTTTGGTTTTGATTGGTGTTTTCTAGTCTGGAAACTTGGTTGGAAGTGGATTTTGAATCGTGACTTGAAATTTAATTTTGGTACTCACATAAGGTTGTACATAAATGCATGAATGAAGGGAATTTCATCATGGTAATTTTATCCTGGAGGTTAGTCTGCAAATTTTTGATAAACATCTATTGTAGATGTGCATCGGGAATTTTGACATCAATTTGAGCATATAAGGATTGGTAATGTGAGATGAAATCCATCACTTTTTCTTTCTTTTTTTGTCTACATCTCATAAGGTTGGCCATTGTCCTTTTAGGTGTCATGTGAACTTGAAAGTTACTAATGAAAGCATCCACCAATTCATTAAATGAACATATGGAATGATTGGGAAAGTTGGAAAACCATTCTAAGGCAATGTCTTTCAAGGTCCATGGAATTTTTTTTTGCTAAAATTTTATCGTCAAGGACAAAGTCACTACACAAAGTTGTATAAGCATTAATATGGTTGATAGGATCTCCTTTTCCTCCATATTTCTCAAATCGAGGAATTTATATCCCTTGTGGCATTAGGGTGCATAAGATTTCTAAGGAAAAGGGACTACTACAGACATGATATGTGGTTGGAGCGGGTTGGCCTTGATTGATCTTGGAAATTTGAGAAGTTGTGTAAGAAGAGGATTGGGGTATGTGGGTTGAGCTGGAAGGGAAAATGGTGATGGAGTGTAAGTGATATTGGGAGAAGTGAAAGGAATGCTAAGAGATGGGAAAGTGGCAGAAGGGACTTGTGATGCCACAAAGGAAGTAGGAAAACTAGTGTAAATTGGGTAAGAAGTAGCCCAATGCATAGTTGTATGGACTTACGAATTGGTATAGGTCAGGATGGAAGCAATGGTTGAAGGGGGAGGAACTTGAGGTGCTCCTTGGCTTACAGGAATGGTTGCAGATTGGGTGTTTGAAGAGGCATGTTTATTGTAAATCTGCACAATTTTCTTCATCACTTGCAAGCCATCATCACTATCAATCAAACGATGAAGATTCTCAATGGAAGGTATGGCACTTGTGGAAATGTTTTCAAGTGACAAGTCTTGTTGTAAATGTGCAAAGTCCTCATGAATATTAATGAACTTTTCTTGCGAGAGGGAATTGGTTTGGTTATTAACATTCATCAAATGGAAAGGTGAAGGTATGGAAGTGGTATTGGCAGGGCCTAATGCACCATTGTCCATACTAGGAGTAGGAGCTTGTGAGATCCCAAGGTCCACAATGAAAGTGTTATCACAGGATGCCATGAGTCTAGAACTTCGTCTCACTAAAGTATTATCAATGGGGCACCAAATACTCATGCAAGTACCAAAAAGGAGGGGTGAATGCCAATGCAAGCTAATTTAGGAGCTCTAAAATTCAAATAATAAAAAATTTGATAACTGTAATAGAGAGCTAACTACAAAAAACAAAAATGCAAACAAATTCCAGAAAAATGTCAAAAATATTGTCTGAAAAGTGTAGAGGGACTAATTCACCCTAGGTGGCAAATGAGTCCCAGTATGATGTTTTTTAGTGTCTTTTAGAAAGTTTAAGATGATTTAAATGCGCTATAGTATGTAATTTTCAAATACAGAAAGCAGATTTTGAATTTTTTCAATTGGATGTAATGCAAAAATGAAAGCTAACACTAACTCATTTCACTGTAAAATCCAACGAAAAATGTTCGACAAAATATGTATAATTTGATGTATCGTCGGGTGCTTGTAAAATTTGATGTGTAATTTTCAAATTTTTGAAAGTTTATTCCTGATGTTCATCGAAATTTCGACGAACCTGGGCTTCATCCAAATTTTGCTCGGTTTCGTCAAAATTTCGACAAACATGAAAAATAGAAAAAAATCAAATTGTTGCTGACCTAAAGAAAAGTGAGTTCATTGATTTATTGCGACAGTGTTTTTCTCTATTTGAGATAGTTTGTGGAGAACTAAGGATGATTTTCTTGGGAAAAATCAGAAAAAAATCAAGAAGATATTGCCAAGTTGAGGGTAGTCATTGTCTTTTTGCAGAATTTAGTTGTGAAGTCAGATTTGTAGTTCCAGGTTTGAAAATCATATTTTAAAGCAACATCTCATCATATTTCATTTTTAGAGGTTTTGGGTTTTGAGAATTTCATGTCCAGATTTTGTTGTGTGGAAACACCATAAGATCATAACCAAGGAACAAATTCTTGTGACTATAATTATGTGATCCATAACTCTATTGGTCATGTGGCATAATTGTGCTAAAAAAAATACAAGATGCATTCATGTGTGACCCAAGTTTAATGTGGCTATGTTGTGATAGAAATGGAGGCACTCATATAATGAAGTTAATTCAGGTTGTATAATGTGGGTGTCAATCATCATTGGGTGCATTCAAGTTGTCTCAAGTTTAATAGGTTAGGATGTAATTATAGCATGATCGAAGAGTGATTACCTCTTGCTACAATAAAGAGCCTATAACTCTGGTTGATATGCAGAGTGGTTGTGTTATATCAATTATGTAGTTCATTCAAGCACAACCCATGTTTAATGGGATATTCTAGAGAGTGATCAAGATTTTCTAAACCTTATGAATGTTACTTAAAAGTGTATAGCTTAAACTATAAACTAGGTTTGTTACATACTTGAATGCAATCTTGGATTACCACAAATTATAATAATGTGATCTGCTAATAACCATTATGGAAAGTATTAAAGAAAGACCCATGCTATATAGGATACATTTCCTTGATCAGGTTTGCATACCTTAATGATCAAACACAAGCTTCCCGCACACTCTAGGATACAATCCAAGATCATACCAAAACTTTGTCAAGACAATTAATTTTCTAACCCAAGATTTAAGGTTGTTTTTTAATACCAACAGAAGCATTGGTAAAACCATGATTAGGGTACAAACCCTAGGCCTCCATAGAAACATAAACAATAACTATAGCGGATTAGTGAGGTTGCAATACCAGAAAGATTGAGACAATGTAGCTAATAACAAAATCTTGCAATCTAAAGATTGTAGCCAATAACAAGCACACTATGTAGGTTAGTGACATTTTTAAATGCAATCTATGGTAAGAAGAATGATAGTCACTTGAGATGTGACAATCAAAAAGAGGCTGAGTAGTGACAAGATAATAAAGCTCAAACCTTGCATAGTAAAGTGGAGATTTTAACAGTGAGTTTCCTTACCCCCTTGCTGACCTTAAGGGTTTTTCAAATGTTTCGCAGTGTTAGACAAGCGCAAACGCAATCAAGGAGCGGATCATTCCAAAATGAAGTACACCAAATCATAGGGTTCACTGTTTCTTCTTAGCCATTAATGTATAATGGAGGTAGTGGATTGCATGTTTGAGAAGTGTTTTGAGACTCATCAAAGATGGGAGAATAGTGAATAATACCTTGTGGACTGTGAAGTAGTGTCAATAAGGTTGAAGGATCTTATGAACTACAATACCATGAAACAATGAATCCCCTGTAGTAAGTAGGCAGTCTATAGGGCATAGTTTGATTTTATAGAAGGATTCTCATGAAAGGAATATTCAAGTGATAGTGAGTGAGTTGTTTGAGATTACAGCTGAGGGTGCAATACCCAGTCTTAAAGGAAGTTAGCAAAGCAGTAAATGTGCAAGAAAATAAAATCATACACAACAAACAATTCACAATGTTCTCTTGCATAATGCCTTGAGTTTGAAGACAAAAATCTCATTGTATCTTGATGAAAGTGGTGACCTTAATGGTCAATCACTAGCAACCATGATTTTAAAACATTCTATTGTGCTTATGGAGGTAAAATTTTAAGCAAGTCAGTGAGTGGTGGTTTGGAACAATGGCAGGTATGAAGGACTTGCTTTATATGCATACTATGCAGTCTAGCATAAGACACCATTCTTAGAAGAGATTGAAGGTGGATTATGGAACTCAAGGGTTACCATGAAAAGTATTAAAGCAAAGACTGAGATCTATTTAAAAGGCACGGTCATGAAGATATTAAATATGTCACATGCAAAACCCTAGTAGCTGGAGTAATGAATACAGTGCCAAAGAGGATAGTGTGTTGGGGCAGATTTAGGAGATCTCCACATTATCTAATTATAGGGAAGATCATTTATTTATTTTTAATTAAAATAAATTATTCTAAACCCTATATAGGATAAGCATCGATAATTTCCAAAAGTCTCTCAAGGAATTTGAGATTATGCAAATATATGTCAAGTAAATATCTAGATTACAAATAGTAGCAAGAACAATGTAAGATTTGTTGAGCAGAGCAAGAATGAGATAAGCAACAATGAATCCTATGCCTCCTTTCACACACATCTCCTCACCATTTTCTGTCATTCTTTACAGAAACACTTCCCCATTTTGGTGGTATATGCTTGAAAATAATGTTTTGACAAAGGTTTTAGAGTATGTTTATTAAAATGAAAACTCCATTCTAGTGGGCTACACCTGAAAATAAGATTTTGACAAAAGTTTTAGGGCATGTTTATTAAAGTTTTGGAGTATTTTGGCAGGGGCTATATTCTTGATTCCTTAAATGATTTATTCAAATGGATTGTGACTAAATAAATGACTGACAATTTAGTCATTTTTATTTGTGTGACTAAATAATTTTTAATCAACGACCAAACTAGTAATTTATTTACTCATTTATAGCTGAGTTGCAAAAAATGAGCAGAATTTAGTCATTTTTAGTTGTTGTGACTAAAATTTTTAGTCACCTAGTCATTTATTTTCCAAATTTTACATTTCATCATTTTGTCATTTTATATATATATATAATCACTTGATCATGATCATGGTTTATTTGTGTCTATCATTATTATAAAGGTGGGGCACCCTAGGGCATATGATATGGATTATCACGGCCCGGAGAATGTGGTTTTGCAAGTGGATGAACATGGAGCTGTGAATATCGAAGTTAAAGTTAATGATCCTATGGAAGAAGATGATCATGCGCCAGAAAACACACTTGAAGATGATGGTACAAATACATTGATCCATGACACATTTAGTGGTAGAGTTGATCATGATGATCGAGATGACTTTGATGATGTTCATGATTTACCTATACTTGAGAAGGCATATGAGCCCCTTTATGAAGGATCCCAAACAACTCTTCTCTATGTTGTATTGTTGTTGTTGAACTTGAAGGTTATGAATGGTTTATCAAACATAGCAATCTCACGGATGTTAAGGTATGTCATATATGTCATCTTTTTTCATCTATTTTAATTGTTGTTAGTTCATCACTAGTAAATAAATGATGAAATATGTACCATTAATACTCTTTATATTAATAGATTATTTTTTGTTGTATATTGATTGGTGAATTTTTTTAACCACCATCAAATATTTTACCTCACTCATACTGAGATTTATCTGCCATTATGAAAGATATCATAATGGAGTATCAAGCAATAGATGCATGTCTCAATGATCATATTATATATCATAAACAACAGGAATTTATAATAGAATGCCCAGAATGTCATATCAAGATATCGACCAGATCAACTAACAAAAAGGTGCCTCGCAGTTCTTCGCTATATTCCTAGCCCATTCCATATATGCAACAATATTTCAGTGGCGCTTCATACCAATTTATGGATTACCATCGTATCACAAGTGGAGCATTTATCATTCTTTGAATCTCCCTTCGCGTGGATGGTTCTTGATGGACATGGAGGAAAAAAAAAAATGGCCACACCTTTAAAGAAGAACCCCCCGGTGAATCCTCAGGCTTTCATTGGGGAGTTTTATTCCATGTCAATCCATTTGGAGAGTCGAGATTCATTTACTCGCTGCGGTCAAGCTTGTTATCAACAATAACATTCTTCCATGGATGTCAATAAAGAGGGAGCACATAATGTTGTCAATGATTGTTCCAGGTATTTGTTTACATCAATTTTCTTTAACGTAGTAGCATCTCATTTGTCTTATTTGCTGCATAATGACTTATATTTTTTTCATTCAATAGTCATGTACATTAATTCATATATATTGTAGTAAAATGGTTATAATAATTATGTAATGTTTATGTTCATTCAACTAGGTAAGTAGCAAGTTAAAGATATAAATGTATATATCGCTCCCCATCGACGAAGCTACTAAACTTTATAGAATGGCTCACCATGTATGCATGATGTCTCTAGACCAATAGGACAAAAGACAATTTCAATTCCATGTAATGCCTACAGATGGACAATTCATGATGCCCTGTATTAACACATTTTTGTGGTATGTTATAATGTTTGACTGCGACTTAACATTTAATTTGATGAAGTAGATATCATGCATGTTTTTAAAATAATCTATTCATTATATATAATTATAAAAAATGACATATTTAATCCAATTATATATGATCTTGTAGGTCTTCAAACAAAGGGAAAATTTTCATGTCCAATTTGTGGTCCAAAGATGAAATCTTGTCGTTCAACAAATTTAGGAAAGAAAGTGTTTGATGAGTATAAGCACTTCCTCCATAGAAATCATAAGTATCGAACTACTGAAAAACATATTTTCAATGGAAAAGAGGAGACTACATCAAAACCACGAAGAATGACACCTCGCCTATGGAAGTTGGAATATAATAGAATTAATCGTCAAGGTTATACATCAGATCAAATTGTTTATCTACCATATATTATATGTTTTGAATTTATATTTTTATATTGTGTTGTGTTTACTCATGTTGTAATTGACAATGATTGTCGTTGTTAATTTGTTTAACTTATATGTTTCATGAAGGTCGTCAAGGCATTAATGACTGAAATCCACAGGGACTAAAAAGTTATCCAAAACAATTTAGCAGGTTGCCCTACTATGAGCAGCTACAAATTGTGCATTTGTTTGATACAATGAATATCGGAAAGAATATAACAGAAATGTTATGGAAAATATTGGATGGAAGGAATGACAAAGAAAAAATTGTCAAAATTTGTAGTGATATTCAGGAAGCCAATCATGCAATGAAAAATGTCATTCAATTAAATAGCAATTGAGACCAAATTAATATAAGTGTCCTTCCTTGGTTATTAACAGACCAGCAAAGCAATGCTATAAAAGAAGTCATATGAAAAATTTGATTTCCCATAGAATTTGCTACGAACATAAACAATATAATAACAAAGAAAGGTGAATTTGGGTTAGGGATGAAAATGCATGATTGGCATGTACCTTCATTAAGGTAATTATTCTAGTATATTACATACACTTGTATAATGCATGTACTTTTCAGTGTATTGTGTTTACTACTTTTAGAAAAATAATGAAAAGATCATTTTATAATTGTTACAGTACATTTTACCTCTATCTCTCCTAGACAACTTTGACAACAATGTCAAGAAAGTTATATATGATCTTGGAAAATACATGAGGTAAGTAGTGATATTTGTTCAATTCGTTGTATACATCTTATAATTTCCATTTTTTTTACTTTTTATGTAATATATTGTATACTTTTGTTAAATCTCGTTAATATATTTCCACCTTGAATCACTTGTAGATTGTTGCCATCTAAAGAAATCCATAAAGAAGATATAAATTATTGGAAGAGAAAAATTTTTCATCTAATGTGTGAAATGCAAAAGTGTCTACCTTTGACATTTTTCAATGCACAAGAACACTACCTCGTACACCAAGTTGAGGAGATTGAATTGTGTGGACCTATACACACAAGGTCAATGTGGATGGTTGAGAGGCACTTGAAATTTTTGAAGGCTTTGTTTAGACAAAGAGCACATCCTGAGGGTTTTATGGTGGAGGGATATATGGTATACCAGACCATGGTATACATTAGTGAATATCTTGCTAAGTTTGCAACAAAGATCCATGTAGATTGCATTTGGGATCCCAACTCCATTAACAAATTCAAAGGGGAGTACCTGATGGGGAAAGGTAGATTGGGGAAAGTGAGAGGTAATTATAAGATGGTCATGGAGATTAATTGGAATACATTTTACATATGTTTTTTTATGTATATTGTACTTATTTAATTTTTAATCTTCAATATACATCAATTATAAATTAAGGTCGTATATTGTGGTATTTAACTAATTATATGTTGTTTGTGAATTTCAATTTTTTTTTATACAGTTTATCGATAGTGGGATGCACTACATTTGTACATTGCCAACAATCTTGATTGGATGACGGTATGGATTGAATGATGTCAACAATCTGGTCGTGCATTAACATGGGAAGGTGTGGCTTCATTGGTTAAAGAAGCTCATCGTAATGGAGATTCCAATGTTACACAAAGGGAAATTGATTTAGCATATGGTTTAAGAGATAAACAGGTACGTATAAATATATTAATCACCCACATTATTTAATTATTTTCAATTATATTGATGTATATATATGTTGAGATTGTTTTCTTTGCATGCATTCGGCCAAGAATAAATATGTTTATCAATTGATGATATTGCAATAATTTTTCATGTTTGACATATTGTAGGTGAAACACCATAAGGCTATGTGGTGCAATGGTCATAAATTTTGAATCAAAATGTTGGATGACATGAATAAAACTTGTGATTTTGGTATAACTGCAGTCTTTCAAGTGACTAATGTTTCATCTAGAAGCGACATACATCTAGAAGTCTCAAAAAATCGATACTATGGGATTTTGGATGATATACTTGAGTGTGACTTTAAGTCCTTCAAATTAATTTTGTTCGTCATCCTATGGTACATGCTACGATTGAATGAAAATGATCCTAAGAGAATTGTTATTGAACATAATAATGGATTTACCATGGTTAATACAAGGTTGATCGAGCGAACTGGAAATGAGCCCTATGTTCTTCCAAGCCAATGTGAGCAGGTATTTTACTCGGAGGTTCCAGGTAAACTGGGTTGGTCATTTTTTTTTAGACATGATCCAAGAGGAAGGCCAATAAAGTATAATGTGGTGGAAGAAGAAGATAGCGAAGAACTAGAAGATGATGTAGATGATGATCAGGATCAACAATTAGTTGATGATGTCCCTAACGAAGATGTCGAAGAGGAGGAACTAGATCGTGATGATGTAAGAGTTAATGTTCATGAAGATGATATCCATGTGGATGATGACATTATCAAACCTAATATCAATGATGATGATGATATGACCAATCCTTACAATGTCGAATCTAGATCGGATGATACAGACAAAGAGTTGGATGAAGAAGAAGATCAATGACATTGAAATGTATGAGTTATGTGATCATATTATCTATTTGATATTAATTTATTGATAGAATTATATTTGACTTATGTGGTTACATAATTAATTCATGATGTTTTTAATTTTTATTCCATTACATAATTAATTTACTGATGTACTTTTTAATGTTTGAAAGGTCAAAAAATTAAAACATTTCAATAGTGATGTTAACAACCTTGAAATTAGTGTGTTTTGTGTTTCATGTGATCATAAAAGATTAAAAAGTCAGTTGTAGAGGTGGTTGTTCAGTGGTTGACATGTAAAGGCCTTTAAAAGGCATAAAGTGATCATTGTAATGGTTGTTGATGGTTGAGGATTTAAAATACAAGCTCTTGACATTCAAAAATCTGTGTTTTTCTTCAAATTTTTTGTATTTTTCCTATTATGCAGCACTGTATGGTCACATGCAGCCATATTTTGATGTGAAGTCAATTCCAGGTTATGAAGATATGTGTTAGCTTTGATTTGAATCTGATTTGAGGGCTTAAGGTGTTGATTTGAGTTAGAAAGCTTCATTTCTTTGCATACAACCCGATTACCATGTTTTTGAGGCTTTTGTAGTCCAAACATGATATAAAGGGGCTCTTACACTTTTTGTGATTAATGTAGCTTGTGTAAGAGACCCAATGGATATTTTTGTAATTGTAGGATGCATGAATATGGTGTAGGATGAGAAATAAAGAAGGTATAGCTAGTGTCCTCAAGAGTTTTGTGAAGAAAAGCATGTGAAATGAGAGGTACTTTCTGGCCTGATGCTTGTTTGCTCCTTAATTTTCTATAAGAAGGATTTCAAGGCCAGAAGTACGGGTTAGCAAGTTAGATATTTTTTGGTCGAGTCTAGGTAGAGTTGCAGAGAAAATTATAAAGTTCGATGGTTTTAAGGAAAATGCAATTTAGGTTTTGAGTCATTCCGTAGTAGGTTTTGAATTCATGGGGATTTGATGTTTTATGACAGTACTAAAATTTGAATTGAAATAATTAATTCAAACTCATGTCTTTCCATTGTAGATGCATATCTGAATTTTGAATAAGATAATCAAGGGTTGTCTCGTTCATCTCACTCTTGTGGTGTGTATGATTTCTGTTTTCACTTTAATTCAAGGAATTAATTAAAATGCTTGAATGGGATTGTAGGTGGTTATGTTTTGTATAAGGATTTGATAAGTAGTATTCGGTTAGAATACATGTTGATGAAATTGTAAAGCAATGTTCTCAAGGATCTTATATGTTATGAGTTAAATCTATCATAAACCCTTAGATGTTTATGAATTTGACTCCCTTAATGGATATATGGCATTGATGTAAGTTGTACTAATTTGTATGGTTCAATATTTTGTTTGTCTTTACCTAGCGCTTGCTACAAATTGCAAATCAATGATTGTTTTACACTATGGAATGTGTTGTAGTTATCTCATGCTCCAAATAGTTGATATTACTGATGAACAGCCAATTCTATTCAGTATTATGCTATTATGTTGAGCTATTAAATCATATTATCTATTGTTGTTAATGTTGTTTATGATAATGGTGTAGAGGTTGTAAACGCATCAAGGGATCACCCTCCCGGGTCTTAGAGAGCCCAAAGTGTAGGAGGTCTTTAAAATCCTTGTCAATTGGTCCAGGTCCTTCGAGCTACCCTTGATTCAAATTGGAAATTCCATAGGTAAATTAGAAGACCAACCTAGTTACAGTAAAAACAACCAACAGGTAGAGGGGAGAGAGATAGAGGGATTCAGTGAGAGAGAGATGGAGGGAGTGGGAGAGAGATAGAGGGTAGAGGTTTAAGGGTAGAGGGGAGGGAGATAAGAGTGAGTGAGAAAGAGAGGAGAGACCTTGAGAGAGGGAGAGGGGGTAAGAGGGCGAGACCTAAGAGGGAGGAGGAGGAGAGAGACAGAGTGGCAGGAGGGTTTTAAGGATTTATATTTTAAGGTTTAATGGTTTAGGGTTTTAGGGTAAAGGCAGAGGGAGAGAGATACGGAGTGAGTGAGAGACAGGAGACCCAGAGAGGGAGGGGGTGGAGGGAGAGTCTCGATACAGAGAGAAGGGAGTGGGAGGAGATGGAGGGTTTGGCTGGGTTAAGGGTTGGGCGGTTTAGGGCCAAAGGCAGAGGAGAGATAGAGGACTGAGTGAAAGAGAGGAGACCTTGGAGAGAGGGAGAGAGGGGGCAGGGAGGGAGCAGCCCGAGAGAGAGAGAGGGAAGGAGTGGGAGAGACAGAGGGCAGAGGATTTTAAGGATTTATGGGTTAAGGGTAGTGGGAGAAGGGCAGAGTGAGAGACCTAGGAGAGAGAGAAAGAGAGAGTTAGAGGGGAAGGAGAGGGGAAGAGGGAAGGGGAGAGAGAGAGACCCAAGAGAGGGAGTGGTGCTAGGACCTGGAAGAGACTTCCAAAGAGAGAGATAGGGAGGAGGGGTGATAGATAGAGGGAGAAAGGGTTAAGGGTAGAGGGGTAGAGGGTTTAAGTGTGTTTAGGGTTTAAGGGTTAATGGTTTAGGTTTAGGGATGCATGGGCAGAGGGAAACACATAGAGGAGGAGTGAGAGATAGAGAGACCTAAGAGAGGGAGAGGGGTGGAGGGGAGAGACTTGAGAGAGAGAGGGTAGAGGGTAGAGGGTTTGGCGGTTTAGGAGTTTAAGGGTTAAGGGTTTAAGGTTTAGGGCTAAGGTTAGAGAGGAAAAAGAGATAGAGAGATTGAGTGAGAGAGAGATAGACCTAAGAGAGGGAGAGGGGAGGTAGGAGGGGAGAGACTTGAGAGGAGAGACAGAGAGTAGAGGGTGCAGAGGTGGATGGTTGCATGGCTCTAGTTTAAGGGTTGTGGGTTTAGGGTTATGGGTAGAGGGGAGAGAGATAGAGGGATTCAGTGAGAGAGAGAGAGGGAGGGAGTGGGAGAGAGATAGAGAGTACATAGAGGGTTAAGGGCAGAGGGTAGAAGGTTTAAGGGTTTAAGGTTTCAGGTTTAGGGTTTAGGGTTAAGGGGAGAGAGATAGAGGGAGTGAGTGAGTGAGTGAGAGATCTAAGAGAGGGAGAGGGGGTAGTATATTGAAGATACTTGAGAGAGAGAGGGAAAGAGGGAGGGAGTGGAGAGGAGATAAGGGGTAGAGGGTTAAACGAGTGGTAGAGGTGGTCAAGGGTTTAGAGTTTAAGGGTTAAGGGTTTAGGGTTTAGGGCTTAGGGGTAGAGGGGAGAGAGATAGAGGAGGGAGAGAGAGAGAGAGACCTGAGAGAGGGAGAGGGGGTAGGAGGGAGAGACTTGAGAGAGAGAGAGGGTAGAGGGTTTAAGGGTTTGGGGTTTAAGAGTTAAGGGTTAATGGTTTAGGGTTTAGGGTTATGGGTAGTGATGGAACTTCAAAGTTTTGTTCTTTGTGTTCTATTTTATCTTGCCTTGTGTCTCTGGTCATCTATGGTGTTTGGGAAAAGCCTAAGGATGGGTTTTTACCTTCGTCTTCATGTAAAACCATAGTGTTCATCTTACACCTTGGATGGGACCACGGGGTCATAAGTATTTTTGAGAAGGCTTTAAAATGACTTAATTCCATCGCCTATCTAGGCTGGGCCCCCTTTGTTTTATCACCTTATTTCCTTCACTGACATTATTTTTCTAAGTCTTTGTTGGTCTCATGTTCCCTCATTAAAACAACTTATGTCATTGTTTGTCGTTGGCCTAGTGATGTCCCCTTATTCCTTTAGGGGAGAGGGCCCAGTAGTCATGCAGGCTAACTTTCTCAGCATGTAGCAATTGACTAGAATATCATAGAACCTTCATTTTTTTTTTGAAATGTAGACTGGTCTCTTATTTATCTATAACTAAGGTTTGAGGTGTGACTCATCATGCAACTCCTCACACAGCATCTTTGAGAAGTGTCTAAAATTTGACTTTTAAAGGTTTGACCAAAACTTAATCATGGAACCCCCAATAGTTGAACTAAAAAATATCATTTGTTGCTTGTAGAATATGATATTTTTATTTAAATTAAAATTAATATACAACCTAAGTGGACCAAATACTTATTGATAACCATAAATCTTTGATATCTCTACCTTTTATATTCAACACATATGGACTAATAGTTGAACACAAAAAATCTATTTGTTGTTATAAAAACAACACATAATTATTTAAAATACAACTTATATTGAATAAAAATGGACCAATAGTTGAACACTAATTTTTTTTTAAAATACTTCACATTTAATGGGAAAATACATGTTATTTATTGTGCTCGCCTTTTATATTTTTCATAGGACAAACTATTAATATAAAATTATCCAATGCTTCTACATTGCTACCCCAATTGTTCTACACATAAGAACAATATTTTTTCACTATGATAACAATACTTGTTTAAATGAGTGTCTTATTTTATTAAATGGGCATTTTATTTTTTAAATGATATACTTATAGTGGAGAGATGTGATATTTTATTTGAAACAAAAAAATACTTATTTCACTTCTTCATGAATGTATTTATGTTTTCTTCAAATAACATTTAGAGGTTTTCATGTGTTCAAGTATGGGTCCATTTTATATCAACATTTGGTTTTTTTTATTTACATTTGGACTGCTCATTTACAATATATAGTATAAATATGTGGTAAGACTAGGTATTATCATCATGATTGAGTGCGTGATTATTGGACCCCACACGACTACTAGGCCCTCTCCCCTAATAAATGTTTTTATTTTCTAGAGGGACAAGTTTGCATGGCCGTAGATCAATCGTCGTGTGATCTTAGTCGTTCCCCGCCATCCCACGATGACCCGACCACACTATCTTTGTTGATCACGATATTAGGAGCAAGCGCCACGTGTCTCATCCGGTGAAGTTGAAGGAATGATAAATACTTTGATGCATCTTTAATACATTATGCCGCAGGTTACTAAAGTAATTATAAGATGCACATGTTTTAAATCAATGGAGATGTTATAATCTCGATAGAAAGGTGCTCGATGGTTAATAACAAGCCTGGCAACTATGTTGAACAAACAAGATTATTGATGGTTGAGATCCATGGTTTCCCGCCATCGCGTGATCAAAATTTGCAAGGTCTTTATTGATTGCGATATCACGGGTGGGTGCCATGTGGATCTCCTTGGCAACAAGTAGTATGGTGGGGCAATGGCTACCCAGCCTACAAAAAGTCCTGGGCATCTGCATGGTTTATACCTATCACACTTTCGTTAAGGAAAGAGATAGAGGGAGTGAGTGAGTGATCCATTTCCATATTATTCTTTTATTCTCCCTCAGTTAAATATTTAGTTACCCATTTACCATTAGCAGAAATGGCCCAAGAATTTAATAGAATGGATGATCAAATCATCCAGCAAATGTCTCATCCACCAACAAAGCTCATTTGCACGTTGCACAAACAACTCCAACCATATTTGATGCAGATTTAAATTTTAGGTGTCAATCCTTCAGTTAGATCAAATCATCAAACGATCGTCTTAAAAAAAGATGACACAATTGCCAACATGGCAATAAGGGGTCCACCATACCATGCGTTGCCAAGGAAGTCCACATGGCAGTCACCTGCGATATCACAATTAGTAAAGATCCTGCAACTTTGGATCACGCGATGGTGAGAAACCATTGATCTTGAGCATTCGTGATCTTGTTCCTTCAACATAGTCGCCAGCCTAATTATTAACTGTCGGGCAACTTTTTCATCAAGATTATAACATATCTATTTATTTAAAACATGTGCACCTCAAGAACACTTTAGTAACCTGCCTTCTAATGTATTAAGGCCGGATTAAGTTACCATAGTATTTCCTTCATTCCTTTGGCTTCATCAGATGAGACATGTGGCGCTTGCTCATGATATC
>VDFB02088339.1:109660-124678 GCA_007258455.2 Sequoia sempervirens
TTGAGATAGAGTGAGTGAGTGAGTGAGAGGGAGACCTCATAGATGGAGTGATGCTAGGAGGGAGAGATTTGAGAGAGAGAGAGAGATAAAGGAAGGGAGGGTTAAGGGTAGGGGGTAGAGGGTTTAAGGGTTTAGGGTTTAGGGTTAAGGGGAGAGAGATAGAGGGAGTGAGTGAGAGAGATATACCTAAGAGAGGGAGAGGGGGTAGGATATTGATGATACTTGAGAGAGAGAGAGAGGAAGGGAGGGTTAAGGGTAAAGGGTAGATGGTTTAAGGGTTTAGGGTTAAGGGTGGATGGGAGAGAGATAGAGGGAGTGAGTGAGTGAGAGAAAGACCTAAGAGAGGGAGAAGGGGTAGGAGGGAGAGACTTGAGATAGAGTGAGTGAGTTAGTGAGTGAGAGAGAGACCTACGAGAGGTAGTGGTGCTAGGAGGGAGAGAATTGAGAGAGAGAGAGGGAGGGAGTGGAAGAGAGATAGAGGGAGGGGGGGTTAAGGGTAGAGGGTAGATGGTTTAAGGGTTAAGGGTAGAGGGAAGTGTTGGTTTTGTTTTACAATGTAACCAGGTTGGTCTTCTAATCTACCTATGGAATTTCCAATCCTAATCAAGGGCAGCTCAAAGGACCTAGACCAATTGACGAGGACTTTAAAAAATCCTCCTACACTTCGGGCTTTACAAGACCTAGGAGGGTGATCCCTAATGTGTTTACAACCTCTGCACCAATATCATAAACAAAATTAACAATAGCATAATCTCATTTAATAGCTCAACATAATAGGATAATATCGAATAGAATTGACTATTCATCTACATTATCAGCTATTTGGAGCATGAGATAACTACAACACAATCCCAAGATAAAATAGGTCATTGATTTTCAATTTTTAGCAAGCTCTAGGTAAAGACGAACAAATACTAAATCATACAACTTAGATCAGTGCCATATATCCATTGTGGGATTCAAATTCATAAGTATTCAATGGTTTATGATAGATTTAACACATAACATATACGATCCCTGATAACATTGCATTGCAATCTCATCAATATGTATTCTAACCCAATACTACTTATCAAATCCTTATATAGAACATATCCACCTATAATCCCATTTAAGCATTTTAATTAATTTCCCTTGTCAACAAATGATAGGAAGAAGGGATTGGTTTTGATGCGAGGAAACACCCTAGGGGAGGGATTAGTGTATAATTGTTCCAACATAGCCTGATGGAACACTAGATCTTTACTCATGCTTGGGAAACCTTTCACCAAAAGATGTCATGAATGCACCTTACCCAAAGTATGCTTTAGGACCTCCATGCATACAAACACAAGGATTGTCATTTATCATCTTGTAGCAGTGCTACATAAGATGATGGTACCACCCCTCCCTTGGACATTGCTCTCTTCTTACAATTGGATACATCAGTCCTCCTTTTTATTTTTTCAAAAAGATATGAAATGATTTCTAAGCAATGCCTTATTGGGTCAATGAGATCACCAAAAGTCTAAGACTTTTCAAATGAAGGTATATTATTGACACCTATCCCTTTGCTATTAACTTGTTAGGACTTAGTAATGACTATCCAAAGAGAAAATGAGATAGTGGTAACAACCATTTATATTATTTATCTCACTTCAATCCATTTCATGGCTATAGTCACGTTGTCACCCAGTGTAGATTTATTTTTTCAAATTCATAGATAACATGAAGACAAACCTGTAGCCTTTAATGGTACTGCTCTTATTCATGACTATTCTTTGTTCCCTTGAATCACCATGATTTATGATGGTTTTTATGTTGAATATCTTCATTAAAACACCCTTGTGAAAGTATATGCCTTCACTATTATAGCGTATTACTGGAATGGATGATCAATGGTATGAAAAGGTAAAAATACAACTGTGCTTTGCTTCCTTCACTACTTGTTACTAATTGTTGATTGTTGTTCATATGAACTTGTACCATTGTAATGCTTGATTTACTACATGAACCTTCTTGGCTTTCTTGAAGCATAACCTCATAGTTGTTGTTCATATACACTTGTACTATGGCCTTGGCTTCCAAAATGAGACCTCTCTTGAATCATAACTGCTTAATTGTCATTTGTAACTTTTTGTTTCTTATATGCAATCATGATCCATGTTGGATCAATCATGATGACTAAAACCCCTACATGAAAGGTTATGAGCATAGAAATTGTATCTCGATCACATGATATGAGGGTTCCATTGTTTTCATAAACCTCTTGTAATGACAAGTTTTTAATAGGCATATTATTTGTGTCAACTAGAGTTGACATTTCTTGAATGTCTTTTCCTTTTATGCCTTTCCTTAAACCATCATACGTTGAATGTTATCTAGCAACTTGTTCGCCTAATGTTTGATTTTGAAGGCCTTGAATAGAACCTTGTGCAACTTTAGATTTTGTTTTTGTTGTTGTCCTTCATGATACCATTGTAGCATGCATTGCTGGTTGTACTTATCAATGACAATGACCTTTACCTATTGCATTAACTTTCACTAGTACACCCATGAATGAATAATATCAATCCCCTTTGCCTCTTGTAGCTCTTGCAAAGGTGTTGTCCTTGTACTTGTATCATGACCTTGATTCGACCATTGCTCTTCTTTTGTTATGTGTAATAAATACACATAGTCTCCTAATTTTATCTTTATTGGAAAACCACCTGTCACATATGTGGGTGACCTCACAACTCACCTTCCTATGTGATGTGTGACTGTCCAATAGGGCTATGGTGAGAGGGGCTTGACAACAACTTGAAATGCTTCCTCATTTTTTAAAAGATGCATAATTGAACTTGATACATCTATGAAGTCACTTCCTTTATAAACAAATCATGGATCTTCTTAAGAAGATTGAAGGACATATCAACACAGTATGTTGCATCTTTTCAATCTATCATTTCATGTCATGTCTTATGTTCCTTTCATGTTTTGTATTATGTTACTATTCTTTTATGGTATTGGGAAAATCCTAAGGTTGGGGTTTTGTCTTTGACTGAATCCATCTATCTCTCTCCCCTCTACCCATAACCCTAAACCCTTAACCCTTAAACTCCAAACCCTTAAACCCTCTACCCTCTACCCTCTCTCTCTCTCTCTCAAGTCTCTCCCTCCTACCCTCTCTCCCTCTCAGGTATTTATCTATCTCTCACTCACTCCCTCTATGTGTAAACCCTAAACCCTAAGCCCTTAACCATAAACCTTAAACCCTAGCCCTTAACTCCTACCCTAAACCCTCTGCCCCTCGTTTAACCTTCTGCCCCATATCTCTCTTCCTCCTCCCTCTTTCCCTCTATATCTCAAGTCT
Organism: Sequoia sempervirens; assembly: GCA_007258455.2. NCBI lineage: Eukaryota > Viridiplantae > Streptophyta > Pinopsida > Cupressales > Cupressaceae > Sequoia > Sequoia sempervirens. Next base: position 112,995 of record VDFB02088339.1, read on the forward strand.
CACCCTCCCCCCCATTTGTCTCTCTCTCACTCACTCTTTCTCCATCCCTCTACCCTTAACCTATACCTTCTACCTCTACCCTCTACCCTCTACCCTCCTACCCTCTCTCTCTCTCAGAGTCTCTCTCTCCTACCCCTCTCCCTCTTAGGTCTCTCTCTCTCACTCACTCTCTATATCTCTCTCTCCTCTACCCTTAACCTAAACCTTAAACCCTTAACCCTAAACACTCGTCCTTAAACCCTTAACCCTTAAACTCTAAACCCTTAATATTAGGTGTGTATTAAAACATTATAAAAGTATAAAATTTTGGAGTTCTATTAGGAATTGAATGATAAATGACGATGAATGGGAAAATCTAAGGCACTTTAATATTTTCAACTAAAAAGTTAGAGTTCAATTAGGATTAGTGTTCACTTAGGGTTAGGTTTAGGGTTCAATTAATGTTCAATTTGGGTTAGGATTGAGGATGAGGTTGGGGTTTAATTAAGGTTATGAATTCAATAAGAGTTCAAATAGGGTCAAGGTTAAGGTTAGGGTTGGGGTTAAGGTTCAATTAGGATAAGAATTAGTGTTAGGGTTAGGATTAGAGTTCAACTGTAGTTCAAAGTTAGGGTTATGGTACAATTAGGACTAATGTTCAATAAATGTTCAATTAGGGTTAATACTTAATTAAGGTTAGTTTTAAAGTTCAATTAGGGTTTGGGTTAGGGTTGGGATTATGAATCAAGTAGGTTTGGGTTAGGGTTTGATTAGAGTTAGGTTTAGGGTTTAGTTAGCGTTAGGGTTAGGGTTAGGGGTAGAATTCAATTATGCTTAGTGGTCAATTACAATTAGATTTAGTGTTCAATTAGGGTAACCTGGTTAGAGTCCAAATAGGGTTAGGGTTTAACAAGGGTAAGGATTAGAATAGAATAAATTTTTGTGTTTAATTATGATATCTAGAATTTAGTATAATTTTAGAAAATGAAATGATTTGGACACAAAGAAAAAAATTAGAAAATTTGATTTTATTAGATATTATTTATTAATTTATTCTAAAATTCTAATTAATGATTTTTTAATTAATTTAAAATGAATATTTAATTTAATTGTATTTAATTGTATTAGATAATTAGTAAAACTAAATAGATAATAAATATTTTATGGATTTTAAAAATTAGAATTTAGTTTAATTTTATTTGTAATGACAAATATTAAAATTTTAGATTGAAATACTTAATTTATTTTAAAATATTTATAATTAATGTTGAATTTATAAACTAATATTAAGAAATTATTAAATATAAACCTAATAATTTGTTATTAGGATTAGGGTTACTGCTAGTATTAAATTAGGGTTAGAATTATGGTTCAATTATGTTAGGGTTTATTTAGGGTTAGTGCTCATTAAGGGTTAGGGTTTAAATATGATTCAATTGGGGTTAGGGTTCAATTAGGGCTAGGATTTAGATGGGCTTAGGGTTAGGGTTAGTAATAGTGTTTAATTAGTCTTAGAGTTAAAAATAGGGCTCAATTAGGATTAGGGTTAAAATTATGATTTAATTAGGTTTAGGGTTCAATTAAAGGCAGGATTATATTTCAATTAGGGTTGTGATTCAATTATGGTTAGGGTTTTGGTAAATTATAATTATCTCACATATATGAGTTTGGGGTTAGAGCTAGGATCTTGATTTAATTAAGCTCGGGCTTAAGGTTAAGGTTAGGGTTAAGGTTAAGGTCGGGGTTTGATTAGGGTTATAATTAGAGTTAAGGTTGTCATGAGAACTATGGTTAGTGTTAAACTAAGGATTATGAATAGCATTAGAATTATGGTTAGGGTTAAATTATAATTAAGATTATAATTAGGGTTAGGATTATAATAATAGATATACTTAGGGTTGAGATTAACATTAGGGTTAAGGTTAGGTTAGGTTTACCATTTAATTAGAGTTGGGGTTCTAGGATAAATCTTGGGTTCAATGATAGGGTTAGGGTTGGGGTTAGAGTTAAAGTTCAATTACAAATAGGGTTAGGGTTCAATTAGGTTTAAGGTTAAGGATAGATTAGGGTTATGATTCAATCTCAACAATAATTCTCACTCTAACTCTAACCCTAAACTTAATCATAAAACTAACACTGACACTATTTTTAGCCCCAACCCTAACTAAATATATATCTAACCCTAACCTTAATTCTATAACTAAAAGTAATTATAATCTTGTCTTTCATGTTGTGCTACAAATGCTACTAGCATATATATATTATTTACTAATATATACAAAATACTCCTTCTCCCTCTCTCAGGTCTTTCTCTCACTCACTCACTCTCTCTATCTATATCCCCTCCACCCTTAACCCTAAACCCTTAAACCATCTACCCTATACCCTTAACCCTCCCTCTGTCTATCTCTCTCCCACTCCCTCCCTCTCTCTCTCTCAAGTATCTTCAATATCCTACCCCCTCTCCCTCTCTTAGGTCTCTCTCTCACTCACTCACTCCTCTATCTCTCCCTTAACCCTAAACCCTAAACCCATAACCCTTAAACCCTCTACCCTCTACCCTTAACCCTCTATGTACTCTCTATCTCTCTCCCTCCCTCCCTCTCTCCCTCACTGAATCCTCTATCTCTCTCTCCCTCCCATAACCCTAAACTCCCTAACCCTTAAACCCCAAACCCTTTAACCCTCTACCCTCATCTCTCTCTCTCTCTCAAGTCTCTCCTCCTGCCCCTCTCCTCTCTAAAGTCTCTCTCACTCACTCCTCTCTCTATCTCTCTCCCTTTACCCTTAAACCTAAACCTTAAACCCTTAACCCTTGAACTCTAAACCCTTAAACCCTCTACCCTCTATCTCTCTCCCAGTACTCCCTCCCTCCCTCTCTCTCTCTCTCACTCCTAAGTCTCTCCACTCTACCCTGAACCCTTAAATCCTTAAATCCTCTACCCTCTATCTCTCTCCCACTCCCTCCCTCTCTCTCTCTCAAGACTCTCCCTCCTACCCCCTCTCCCTCTCTCAGGTCTCTCTCACTCACTTACTCCCTCTATCCCTCTCCCCTCTAATGGCACTTTATATTTTTGTTCCTTATGTTCCATTCCTACCCTACCTAGTGTTACTAGTCTTTCGTGGTGTCTGAATTTTCCTTGGGTTGGTGGTTTTAGCTTTATTTTCATATAAAACCCTTGTGTTTATTTTATGCCTTGGTTTGGATCTATTTCTATGTTACTTTTTGAGGGGTTTTAAAATGACTTATGTCTTATCATTCTGTCTAGGCTGAGTCCCTTTGTTTTAATATTTTATTTCCTCTGTAGGGTTTTATTTTCCTAAGTGTTGGTTGGCCCCGTGTTTCATCATTTAAAAACAACTTATGTCGTTTACCATCCATCTAGTGATGTACCCTTGTGCTTTTAATATTTTTTTTGTTTTGCAGAAGGATGAATTTCGCGTGACCATTGATCAACTATCATTTGATCTCAGCTACTCCTCGCCATCCCGCAATGACCCCACCACACTGCTTTGGTTGATCATGATATCATGGGTGGGCACCACATGTCCTATCTGGTGAGGCCGAAGGTGATAAGTTTGGTTGACCGTCGATCAATTATCATCAGATCTTCATGGTTTCCCGCCATCACGTGATAGAAAGTTGCAAGGTTTTTACTGATCACGATATCACGGGCGGGCACCACGTGTCTCATCTAATGAAGTCGAAGGAATGAAGGAAATACTATGGTAAATTAATCTAGCCTTAATACATTTAAATATGGGTTACTAAATTTTTCTTGAGGTGCACATGTTTTAAATTAGTGGATATGTAATAATCTTGATGAAAAAGTTGCTCGATGGTTAATAATAAGGCTGGTGACTGTGTTGAAGGAACAAGATCATGAATGCTCAAGATCTACAATTTTCCTACATCGCGTGATCCAAAGTTGCAGGATCTTTACTGATTGTGATATCATAGATGACTGCCATGTGGATGGCTAAAATTTAATTCTACATCAAATATGGTTGGAGTCGTTCCTGCAGCACGCGAGTGAGCTTTAATGGCAGATGAGACATTTACTGGCATGATTTGATTAAGATAAAATCAATTCTCCTATTTTATTTGTATCACAAATCATTCAAGTATTTTGTGGAGCAGTTTCCAAGCTGAAAGCGAAGTTGTGAATCTCTGTAGCTAGAATTTGGGACTTTTGCAAACAAAGCCGTGAGTTAATTTATGTGCTTCCCAATCATTCTGCACTTGAATTTGGGAAAAGATTTGATGTGCTTGTCATTGAGCTTGTTGATAAATGTGTTAGGGCTATAGTTTAATTATAGTTGTGAGAAATTGCAGTGTTTTGTTCTATAATTTCCTATCTTTGGTTAGTCCTAGCTATTCGAAGTGTGAAATTGTATAAAGACCCTAGTTTGTCCAATATGGCACCGCTAAAGCAACATTCTGGCCAAGTTGACTATTTAAAAAGAAACCTGTACGATGGTTTCCTGGATCAATTTCCCTGCTCAACGAATGATAGGAAGAAGGGATTGGTTCTAATGCGAGGGAAAATCCTAGGGGAAGGGTTAGTATATAATTGCTCTAACATTGTCAATGCTAGGGTTCCTCTCACAAGCTTGGAAATGTTCAGATTATGGTATGGACAGAGGAGTTTTCCTCACCCCTTTTCAAATGGTTGGATGTATGATTTGGGAAAGCTTATGGTCCCAAACGTGTTCCCTAACATAGACTTACTTAGGGAAATGGCTGTAAGATATGAACTTGTCACACGGGTAATCAGGGATAATGATGGAAAAGTTTTGTTGAGCGTTAATAGAGAAGAGGTCCAACAGATTTTTGATTTGAGTGAACCGAGTGGAGACTTGGTTCCTATCAATCTTGAGGAAATGAAGTAGGAATATGCAAAGTTGAAGTCTCTTTTTAGAGCTAAGTTGCTTCCACCTCATCTGGCTAGGGCAGGAGGTTCACAATTTCATATCAGCCCCAGTGACCAGGAACCTTTCAGATTAAATTATTTTGCAAATCATTTCTTGTCAATTTCTATTCATTGTGTCAGATTTTGGTTTTTAGTTCTGGTGCGGTGATGCCTATTGCATACATGTTCATGGGGGTGCAAATACAACACCCTAACTTCTCTGTGACATATGACTTTGCTTCTTTCTTGGCTGAGAGGATACATGAAGGGTTATCAAAGTTGCAGAAAAATGATACTGGCACTCAAATCTTCTGGTATTCTATGCTGATGCATATGTTCTTGTTCAAGAATGCTGACTTTTTCTTTGAAAAGATGGAATTAAGGTAATCGATTGATGGAGAAAGATTGACAATACAATTATGGGCTGCAGATTTATCTTGCAATAAGGAAAGCACCAGTTATGTGCAATTTTATCATTTCTTTGCTTCTAGATTAAGGGCTAGACTGATGGTGAATGTACCTAGGATCCCTAAGGAATTGCATGATTTCCTCAGGCCAAAAGGGAGGAAGCCAGAATTGAAAGTTTTGCATAACTGGGTGACATTATCTCATACCTAGTCAGCACTATTTTGAGAGTATACGGTTTTCAAGGAACCCCCCATATACTACCATACAATGTTCCAACAAGAGTGGGGTTTGCAAAAGTTATGTGGCAAATAGGTTGTATCCATGAGGACAACCTCACAGGGCGGGGTAAAGGAACATTTTTCCCTAATTATATAGTGGTGTCTGATTTTTCCTTTCCAAAAGGAGGCTAGGTGCATTTTGAGAAATTCTTTGATGATTACCATTTGAGGTGTGTTCCAAAGCGGCAACATGATCCTGAGGGTTTCTTTGCCCTTTTCAAACAAAGAATAAAGGCTGGAAAATTTGTGCATGAGTTCAACTTTCTTGAGGATTTGATTAGAAATGAATTTGATCTAAATAGGCAAGAGTTGAACAAGGAGAAATGGATAGCTTATGATAAGCTATTAGATATTGTGCATAAGATGGATCCGGAGTATAATCCATTGTTGTAGTTCAATCCATACCATAAGAAGATTGACTTTCTAATGGAGAACTTCAAGGAAATTATGGGCACATTGAGGACCAAAAAGATAAATTTAGAACTAAGTCTGGGTGTACAAGAACAAGATGTCAGGCACATTGAAACAAGGCCAGCATACTAGCCTACATAAAGGTGACCTATTTATAGGAGCAAAAAGGATGATAGCAGTGATGAAGAGGAAGTGGATAGAAAAGAAAAGAAAATAATGAAGTTTCCTTCACAACCAGGTCCAAAATTCAAAGTGCCTGGGGCAATTAAAATAATTGATTTAGAATCATCACCAGAAGACAATCCCTCATCACCACCATCCGAGCCAAGCCCTAAAAGACAAAGAATTGATCAACCACAAGAGGATCTGATGGATGAAATTATTGTTACTGATCATGACATGCAGGTTGGTATGCCTTCCCCTCCTAGGCTAGCTAAATTGGTTCTATCTTATTTAGATATGAAAGGAAAAATTGTACAAGATGCAAGAATAGAAGCATGTAAGGAGTTTCTAGATGACAATACATTTGTAAAAACTCCTATATTCTTACAATTGTTATGGAAGATGAAATTTGAAGAATATCAAGAGAAATGTAAGAAGAGAAGAGAACTAAGGCCTGACATGTCAGACCAAGATAATGATGAGGAGGTAAAAGCTGAATTAATGGAGGAATTTAAGAACATCACTCCTAAAAAGGGAAGAACACTGGTGAGTCAGGCTGGTGTGTTGATTCTGCCTAAATTGGAAATTGCATATGCTATAGAATTTAATGCTATTTTAAAGTCCAACCATCCTTTGCAAGACTCTGAAGAAGAATTCAAGGAAGCATTGCAAGATTATGCCTTCAGTGAGGAATATGAAACTTTGGAAATTTGGGCATTGGCCCTTCAAGGAAGAAAGACAAATGTTACGGATATTAATCTAAATTTTAGAGGAGGATTAATAATAAAGAGAGCTTCAGAGACCTCAGCCACTGAGGCCACTAATTTGACTATGAATGTGGCCAAATTGGCCCAAAAGACTGTTGAAAGGGAGGAGGCTGAAAAGAAGAGCCTAATGGAGAAGTATAACCTTTTGATTGAGGAATACAACAAGATGCAATAGAAGAATGTTGAGTTGTAGACTAAGGTGGAAAGGTTTAGGTATAAATAGATTGGGGAGACATCAAGTGCTCCAGGGACCAGTACATTACCTTCCACAATAGGGTTAGTGCCTTCTGCTTCTCCAATTGTTTCCACACCAGGGTCTCCCAGTCAGAATCTTTCTCTCACCTCTCCTTTAGAACAAATTCATGAAGAAACAGAGTGCTATGTTGATCCTACAAAGAAGCATCTCTTGCAAAGAATTGATGAATTGCAGACATCATTGAAGGTTAGTGAGGAGGGATCTCTTTCAAAGAAAAAGGAGATTGTTACTACTGTCTTGAGGCATTTAAATGAAAAGGTTAATAGTAAATTTTGATGTATACATTCTTCATATTCTTTGTTGTTAGATGCAATAAATAATATTGATAGAGATCAGGAAGTAGTGATACCATTGATTGAAAATTGGATCTCTAGGGCTAGTGATTTGGATGTCATGTATAAGGCTTCAAGGTTTGATACAAATAATAGGCCCTAATCATTAAAGCCTACTCAAGTGTTGGTTAAATCATTGCAAGATTTTTAGACCCTACCAGATGATTTGAGTAGGAAGATTAGGGAATTGGTTAAGAATTTTAATGATTGGGGTAACACATTATTACTAGATATAATTGACGAGCAGGGGAAAATCAGGTCACTCCAGCAGTGGCAAGATCAAGCAAGTGAAGTCATCAATGATCAAATTAAATTAATTTGTGATGACTCAGATTATGACTTTTTGGTGAGCTGTATGGATAAAATCATTAGTAGCTGCTCATTTTTGGAAGCTTTTGAAAGAGATGCAAATTAGGTAGCGGTAAAATACACACCTTATAATACCAAGGTGAATGAGGTGATTAATTTTGACTGTTCGACTGATGAAGAATACCAGAAATGGGTAACTAAATATTTGACTGAGGAAGAGTAAAAGGAATGGACTACTAACAGGTGGTATATCAGATGTTGCGGTTACAACGGTTTCCAGTTTTGTTTTGATGGCATTCTCGGTGCGAGTTTCTTGTGGTTTTTTTGTTGTTGCATCAACTTTTCTCAGCTGACATGATGAACAAGAATATTCTCCAAGGTGATGGTTGTTGTAACAATTTTTGGAATATCACCAGGTGTGCCAACTAGCTGGTGACATGTGTACTTTTTGGCCCAATGCTTGTTTGCTCCTTCATTTTCTATAAGAAGGATTTCAAGGCCAAAAGTACGGGTTAGCAAGTTAGATAATTTTTGGTCAAGTCTAGGTGAAGTTGCAGAGCAAATTGTAAATTCCAATAGTATTAGAGAGAAATAAAATTTAGGTTCTGAGTTATTCTCTAATTGGTTTTGAATTCATGGGGATTTAATGTTGTCTAACAGTACTAGCATTTGAGTTGAAATGATAAATTCAAACTCATGTCTCTCCAATGTACATGCGTATCCAAATTTTGAATAAGATGACTAAGGGTTGTTTCATTCATCTCACTGTTGTGGTGTGTATAATCCTTATTTTAGCTTTAACTCAAGGAATTAATTAAAATGATTGAATGTGATTATAGGTGGATATGTTATGTATAAGGATTGGATAAGTAGTATTGGGTGAGAATGCATACTGATGAAATTGTAATGCAATATTGTCAAGGATCTTATAAGTTATATGTTATGTATTCAATTTGTCATAAACCTTTAGATGCTTATGAATTTGACTCCTGCAATGAATATATGGAACTGATCTAAGTTGTACTTATTTGTGTAGTTCAATAATTGTTTGTCTTTTCCTAGAGCTTGCTACAAATTGCAAATTAATGACTATATTTTACTATGGATTGTGTTGTAGTTATCTCATGCTCCCACAGTTGATATTATCAGTGAACAACCAATTTTATTCGATATTATCCTATTGTGTTGAGTTATTCAATGGGATTATCTATTATGTGTTAATGTTGTTTATGATATTGGTGCAGAGGTTGTAAACACATTAAGGGATCACCCTCCTAGGTCTTGTAGAGCCCAAAGTGTAGGAGGCTTTTTAAATTCCTTGTCAGTTGGTCCAGGTCCTTCGAGCTTCCCTTGATTGGAATTGGCAATCCCATAGGTAGATTAGAAGACCAACCTGGTTACAGTGTAAAAAAAAACCAACACCCTCTACCTTTAACCCTAAACCCTCAACCATTAACCCTTAAACTCTAAACCCTTAAACCCTCTACCCTCTATCTCTCTCCCTCCCTCCCTCCCTCCCTCTCTCTCTCAAGTCTCACCTCTACCCTCTCCTCTCTCTCAAGTATCTCTCTCTCTCACTCACTCTTATCTCCCTCCCTCTACCCTCTATCTCTCTCCCTCCCTCCATCTCTCTCTCACTAAATCCCTCTCTCTCCCCTCTACCTGTTGTTTCTTTGCCATGTTGGTCTTCTAATTACCTATGGAATTTCCAATTCAATCAAGGGCTTTCGAAGGACCTGGACCAACTAGGGATTTTAAAGACCTCCTACACTTTGGGCTCTACAAGACCGGGGAGGGTGATCCCTTAATGTGTTTAACCTTTGCACCATTATCATAAGCATTAACAACAATAGATAATCTCATTTAATAGCTCAACATAATAGCATAATACTAAATAGAATTGGTTGTTCATCGGTAATATCAACTATTTGGAGCATGAGATAACTACAACACATTCCATAGTAAAATAGTCATTGATTTGCAATTTGTAGCAAGCACTAGGTAAAGACAAACAAAAATGAACCATACAAATTAGTACAAGCATCAATGCCATATATCCATTGAGGGAGTCAAATTCATAAACATCTAAGGGTTTATGATAGATTTAACACATAACATATAAGATCCTTGAGAACATTGCTTTACAATTTCATCAACATGTATTCTAACCCAATACTACTTATCAAATCCTTATACAAAACATATCCACCGACAATCCCCATTTAAGATGTTTTGAATGCTTTATGATACCAAAAGCAGAAGAATAGTTGCTTTATTTTGATCAAACCATGGCATTAGATGTCATGGATGCCATTAAAGCTTACTCGCATGCTACATGAATGGCTCTAATTGCATTTGATGCAGATTCAAATATTAGTCGTCGATCCTTCACCCTGGTGAGATCATCAGATGGCTACCTTCAAAGGAAACTGACATAGTCTCCATCATGGCAATAAGGGGCCCACCATAATAGTCGTTGCCAAGGATATCCACATGTCGCCCACCCATGATATCGCAATCAATAAAGACCTCGCAACTTTTCATCGCGCGATGGCGGGAAACCATGGATCTCAACCATTGGAAATCATGTTCATTCAACACAATCAACAGGCTTGTTATTAACCATCGAGCACCTTTCTACTGATATTATAACATCTTCGTTGATTTAAAACACATGCATCTTATAACTGCTTTAGTAATATGTGACATAATGTATTAAAGACGCATCAAAGTATTTATCATTCCTTCAGCTTTATCAGATGAGACACGTGGCGCTCGCCCATGATATTGCGATCAACAAAGACAGTGTGGTGGGGTCAACTTGGGATGGCAGGGAATGGATGATATCACACGATGATTGATTTATGACCATGTGAACTTGTCCCTCTAGAAAATAAAATAATTTATTAGGTGAGAGGCTCTAGTAGTCGTGTGGGGTCCAATAGTCACACACTCAATCGTGATGATAATACCTAGTATTACCACATATTTATACTATATATTGTAAATAAACAGTCCAAATATAAATAAAGAAAAAACCAAATGTTGATAAAAAAATGGACCCATACTTGACCACATGAGAACCTCTAAATGTTATATGAAAAAATATTGTTCTCGTGTGTACAACAATTAGGGTAGCACTATAGAAGCATTGGATAATTTTATATTAATAGTTTGTCCTATGACAAATATAAAAGGTGAGCACAATAAATAACATGTATTTTTCCATTAAATGTGAAGGATTTTCAAAAAGTTTTAGTGTTCAACTATTGGTCCATTTTTGTTCAATATAAGTTGTATTTTAAATAATTATGTGTTGTTTTTATAACAACAAATAGATTTTTTGTGTTCAACTATTAGTCCATATGTGTTGAATATAAAAGGAAGATATATCAAAGATTTATGGTTATCAATAAGTATTTGGTCCACTTAATTTGTATATTAATTTTAATTTAAATAAAAATATCATATTCTACAAGCAACAAATGATATTTTTTTGGTTCAACTATTGGGGGTTCCATGATTAAGTTTTGGTCGAACCTTTAAAAAGTCAAATTTTAGACACTTTTCAAAAGATCTGCCAATGTGGTGTCACACCTTCAAACCTTAGTTATAGATAAATAAGAGATCAGTCTACATTTCAAAAAAAAATGAAGGTTCTACGATATTCCAATCAATTGCTACATGCTGAGAAAGTTAGCCTATAAGACCACTAGTCCCTCTCCCCTAAAGGAACAAGGGGAAATCACTAGGTTGACAACAAATAATAACATAAGTTGTTTTAACGAGGGAACACGAGACCAACAAAAGACTTCAAAAAAATTAAGTCAGGCAAAGGAAATAAAACGATAAAACAAAAGGGGGCCCAG